>VYZR01033989.1:7474-36136 GCA_013400675.1 Oxylabes madagascariensis
ATACTACACTACAGGCTTACATTTTACCACAGCCCATACTCTGTCCTTTGCTAGGAAATGGAGGCCTAGGTCATTTTGATCAGCCCCCAAAGAAAAGTCAGTCTAGATCTTCCTATCTCCACAACATTTTGTGTTTTGCTGCTGTAGTTTTCCTTAATTATCTGTATTAAGACAAGTCCTATGAGATGAAAAAGTGTGGTGACTGCACAGAATAAGAGGAAGACTCTGTTCCTCANGTAACAGGCTATGTAAGATTTTTAAAGCCTATCTGAAACACTTTAATCTCCAAAACTACATGAAAGCAAAAGGAACATTATGATATCCCTCATTATTTATTCCAACTATTTAGACTACCAAAGCCATATCAGACTAAGTATCAGTCCTCCAGTAATAGTCTGTTGACTCTACTTGCACTATATGCTTTAAATATTACTTCTCCTAGAAGCCTTTTCCTGCATCTACAACTTGATTAGGACTTTTAAATCCTTTCAATTTTCTATTTATCTTGGAGGACAATTACTCTTCTAGACCAACCCCAAAATCACATAGTTCAGCATTCAAATATCTTTGGTATGAAGGATAACAGATATTTCGAAAAGGTCTTATATCTTGTCTCTTGTACACTCCATCACTTGTTCTGATCCTCAATGTAAGTTAATAGCTTATTTCAGTTTTGAGAAGGTTTTTGTTTGATTCTTGATTAAGTTTGATGAGACACTTTTTGATAAGTATCACGATACAAAAAGTAAACTGTAAATAATAAATATTTTAAAGATATAAAAGTGAAGATTAATCAAATAAATCTGATAGTACCATTCAGAATGCAGTGTCAGGTTACAGAGAGAAAATGGAACTTGTATTTTCCCTTTTTTTCTAAATAAAGCTTGTGTGAAATCACACAGCAATGTGGCTACATCTTTCCAGACTGAAAAGACAGAAGGGAAGAAAGGCCTGACCAAAACTGGCAGAAGGACCAGCAGAATACTGTTACTAACAGCTTACTATTTGAACAAACATGATTTTTAATTTCATTTTAATTACATTTATCTGTGATTACCTCCCTCAGCAATTCATAGAAGGATCCCATTCAAGCAAAAAATCCCAGTTTGCACCAAGACCAAAAGAGAATTGAGTCTCATACCAAAATTCAGGCCAAAATTGATCTCCTTTTTACAGTTAGTATCTTTAAAAAATGTTAGTTGAGTGTACATGGAAATCTTTAATCTCCAAAAGTACATGAACACAAAATAAAGACTACAATTGGCCTCCTTATTCACTCTAGCTGTTCAGATAACAAGAGATATACTGGACAAAATCTCAGACACTGAGTTCTAGGACTACTTGCTTTAAATATTCTTTATCCCAACATAGTTTTCTTGACTATTAAATCCCAGGATTCTGTGGGCTATAAGAAACACACAGCTCAGATCATCCCAAAAATCCAGTGTGATATTCCTTTATACTCCCTTCCTTTCATTGGCAGCCAAGGTGACTGTTTAATAAACACAGTTATGACAGCTAATAATTGTAAATGCTAAAAACAGGAATTCCACTTCTTCCTAAGGCAAGCTATCTTTGCACTGCAGTTTAGTATGAAGTTTGACTGAAATCTTCACTAATTGAAAGTAATTCTATCATAACATACCAGTTGCAACCAATATTGCAGATTCCTACAACAATTAACAGTCTGTTCTGTCCACTCTCATAGAAAATCTCTTGACATACCTGAGCTCCTAAATTTGGAAGCTCCTGTTGCAGTCAATAACATTCAGAGAAATAAGTGTTGCTGCTCCAGTCCTACTAGGCATGTTGGTGTATGCAGCAGCTCCCACTCTGCTCTTTAAACTTTCCACTGTGAATCACCTGATTAGCTGCTGCACTTACTTCCTGAGGAAAGCAGAAGTGAAAAGCAAATGAACCACAGCTCAGGAGACATCAAGCTCCCAAAGCAATTTAGAACAGCTCAGCTAACACACAAACCTAGAAGGCCTAGCATTCTTCTCCCTGCATCAGGAGTAACCAGGTATCTCCCCCTCTGTGCCATATTCACAAGGTGAAAGGGGAGTGGGATTTGTTTCATTTTGGTTTTAAATTTAAGGTTCACAAAACTACTTCAGGAATACAGCACCACAAAGCTCATGCTCTCTGTGCAACAATCTATGGCCATAGTCAGGCAACTGTTGTAGTCCTTCCTCAAATGCCACACCCTTAATATAAACACATTTGGATGGCAAGGGGAATTCTGTGTTCCTGACCTCTTTACTGAAATGGTCAAGGCAGCTACTTAGATCAAGAGGCAAACAAGCACTATAAGCTCACTGACAACATAAATGAACCTTGATTAGATAGGGGCTTGGGGGAAGATTGCTTCTTTGTTGTCTAGTTGCTTTTTTGTTATCCCTAATAACATATCTGAAAGGCTTTATAATGTTTTTTTAAGGGGAGGTGGAGTTTAAACATTTTTACACAGAAAATTCAAGTGTTTCCAACTGCTTCTCCCCAGCAATTTTACGATGACCTTGAGAAGCAATGGGATTATGACCTTACAGTGACTGAAACCTGAGGGGACTCAACCCTAGGCGGTTAAAGCCACCTGTTTTCTGTTAACATCTGCTTTATTCAAATGCTTGAAAAAGCATTCAGAAGGAAAACTAACCAACTTTCTCTTCCAACTAAGCTGCAATTTCACTGCATAAAGCACTGCTAATCCAGGCTGAAGACTCCCAGTAAGTCATAAACCAGGATAACAATTGCCTATACTCCACAGGGACCTCTTTTGATGCAGTGGTGTTCCTGACACAGAGCAATCCCAGAGGACTGTTCTCATACCTTATGGGGAATGTCTTGTACTGGAATACAGGCAGCAGCAAAATCATGGGTTTAGTTCATCCCTTTACACATTATACCAGAATTTAAGCAGAACTGTAGCTTTGTGGCAAACAGAAATATACTTTAGATCCCAAGGAAAAGACTCTGCAGTCTATACATACATTAGCCTCTAAACTGACCAAGTTTTGGAAAGCATTAGCTAAACTAAGTATAATTCACAGAGTATTTTCCAAGAAGATGCAAGGTCACACTGAGCTATGCACACTCAGGGCAGCTCCAGTGAATGTTGCATTTTGCCTCTTCAGTGAGCCCCAGAGGCCCTCACAGCTCCCCGCTGCACTGGTGTGGCCTCTGGCAGCTCTCAGCACAGGCTGAGCAGGCTCACACAGCCTGTGAAACTCTGTGCCAACACATCTGCTACTTTCCTGCCCTAGGCCATTCACATACCAGCTGATCCACTTCCAGCTGCAATCTAGCCAAACCCACACTGGTGAGATGAATGGCAGAAGCACAGAGATCCAGAAGAGAATATTAATACCAATCCAGAGAGAACATCACTGTCTTAGACTTCCTAACTCAGAAACAGGCCTAAATGTGCTCCACTTCCACCCTTTTACTGCCACTTTAAAAGCACAGAAAGTAATTTGCAGCAGCCCTGCTATACTGTTTGATCAGAGAGGTTTATTTCCCAGGGATCTTCCCAATCCAGTGGTACCTCCTCACTAGATGACGTCAGGACTCAAGCAGATACACAATTGTTAGGAGAGTCATGGTAGAGGAAGCACCATTTCTCTTTTTCATACTTCGCTCTTGACGGATCTGAAATTCCAGTTTCAACATGCCCACCCACTTAATCTCTGCTTCACTGGAGCAAAACAGATGTAACCAAATTATCTGTAGTAAAAATAACTCAAGGGGTAAAGACAAACATACAGTCAAGATAGTAAGAAAGGGTGCCACAACATCCTCTGTCAGTCTGGGTTGTTTATACTAAAAACCCCTTTGTAATATGCCTCCACCCACAAAAACGGGAAGAAAGATCCTTCTTTGTCCTCTTCCCTATAGTCTCAGGGAAAGAAAAAAAAAAGAAAGACATGTCTCTCATACGCATTTGCATCTATGTCAGGGCACCTATTTCAAAGGAACCTTCATTTTGTTTGAGACATCTAGAAAGGGCACTAAATCTCCTGGTCCCAGGAGCCAGCTCTACCAACACCAACTAGGAACTGCCATCTAGTAGGGCAGCACTGTGATGTAGGTCAGCCATGGCCCAGGGGAGATGTTGTCCTGCCTGGGCCAGACAAACAACTGGCTTTCTGAGGCAAGGATCCAGAGACAACTATAACTACGAGCCCCCCCCTGTCTGACAGCATTGAGTACTGTCCCTCATGTGGCTTCTTGTCAAACTTCTCTCTTCTTTGCCACTCCAATCTCCACACACAAGTGGAAAAAAACAGATTCATGCCTTTACATCTATGATACCAGCCACACCAATGTGTCTTAGAGGTTCAGAATGCCAAGAATCACAGTACTTCTTCAGCCTGAGGCTGGAGGTCAACGAATGCAGGTTTCCCCAAAAACACAGCTTGCAGTACGCTTCAATTGTATGACATTCACCAAAGTGGCTCACTGGCTACAGGAAGAGCAGACAGCTCCCCTGGCTACTGCTGTGCAGTTGCCTTTGCCTGTGGGGTTCATAGTTCAGTCCAGCTGCAAACCCAAATGGGATGGGGCTTTGCTGAAAAGCCTATATTTCTCCCTTCACCAGGTTTGTCTCCTTGTAGACATAAAAAGTAAAATTCAGCTGAATTTGCTGAGAAAATACATTTTTGCGCTGCACATTTGTAACCTTCAATCTAGAGGAAAAAAGCAATTTAAACATGTGTTCCTTTCAACATTTCAGTGTCCAAAAGTTGAATTAGCTGCAGGCTTTTTCCCACTCTTTGCCTTTCTTGCTAAAATCCATCATCTTTTCTTGATAAAAAGAAAGTTGATTAAAAAATGTTCTTAGACTCATTATTCATTTCTTTAGGGAAGCGGCTGTGTTTCATTTTCCTCCCTTCTTTTCAGTGGCAGAACAGAAGCTAACAGAGAAACCACAGAGAAAGACGACACAGAAATTTAAACCATCTGCTTAACCATCATTTTCACTCATCATTTTTCTCAGCAAACCTTGAGATTTGCAATGAAGAAGGCATTCAGCTCCATCAGCACATCCTCCCAAGGAAGCAAAGGCAGCGGGCTAGAAAGAAGCTGCAGGATTGTGGCCCCGAGCAGCTCAGCTCCTCTCCCTTGGGCACACACACAGGGGAGGCGTGGGGCAGCAGGTGTGCAGAGGCCACCCCACTGCTTTGGCTCTGTGTTCTCTGGAGGTCAAAGCCCTGTGGAAGGAAAAGTCAGCTTCTGTCGGTGCTACCAGGCAGCCCCAGCTGAGCCAGGGCCCTTCCTGCCCCGGCCCTCGGGCAGCACCACCACCCTGAGGGGAAGAAGGCGCCACGTGCCCGAGCACGGCCACGCTGTGCAGAGTGCCAGGGACCGCTCGTGTTTGTGCACCTGCACCGGTAACTGCACTCCAGCTGTAAATCAAAGGGAGCTCATGCTGAGGAAACCATGAGAGGCAGCTGGATACACACAGTGTATCCACAAGGAGAGTATCTCCTGCCTGCTGCCCGCCAGCATCCCTGGCACTGAGCACTCTCGGCCCATGTCCGGAGCCCCAGACATCCCCCACTGCTCCCGCACCTTGACTGTGGGTTTAAAAGGACAGGGCAGTTTGCAGCTTGGTCCTGTGGTCAAGCTCCTAACTTGTCTCAGGAAACGGATCCATTTCCTTCTCCCATGTTTCCACCTGAGCAAGGTCAGGAGTTCTGTGGCTGGTCCTCTGTGTCTCCTGCCACCCAGCTGGCACCTCCCATCAGCAGTAGCAATGTTATGTAGTTAGGATAATTTGTCACTTGAATTTTGCTATTTAAAAGTGTTTTATTGGAAACAATTTCCCTCCTCGACACAAATCTGTAAATCAAAATTTTTTTTCCAATGTTTTTGTTTAAACAGGAACCAACAGAAGTGTATTCAGTGGCCTGCATCTTACATGTTGGGCTGCAACAGTGGTTTTTGATCTTTCGAAATCTGTGCAATCCTGAGGTAGTTTCCTACAAACCATTATGCAGCACATGTAAATCAGCTACTTGAGAGCTTCACCCTTTGGTCAATTTTTTTGGCTCTGCTAAAATTAGTCAGGAGGACTCACTGGATGATATCACTACAGAAGTACACAATAATTTTAAGCTACACTTTAAAAAAATTCTGTGCATAAATAAATCTCAAAATTATACCAGAGTCAGTAAAATAACATCAACTTTTAAAAACACAAACAAAGAAGCCTCATTTAAAAATGGGTATGTAGCAAAAGTGAAAACATTTTTGTTTGAAATTGTCAGAGGCAAACAGAACTGAATAAATAGAATACTTTTCCCCAGAAGAACAAAAGTATCAAAAAAAAAAAATTCCTCTGGGAACCTGCTATTTTGATTAAATGTCACCTACTGACTAGAAGAGTGTTGTGCAGGAAAATTTTAAGGCAACTTGACTGAACGCATGATCTCCACACTAGAACCCGTGTTAGTCTAATGAGATTGAGGAAGTTGAAAAGCTGGTGCAAAAACTATAATTGGCATAGCAATGACGTGCCCCCTCCTGTACCTCAGATTAGCTCTCCACTATAGGATACACAGGAATTCATTGTTTTCATATCAACTCAAAAGTTATTGAATGAAATGATAATGATATAGAAGTTCTGCAGGATTTTTTTAACATTTACAAAGCAAAGTTAGACTTTAACACAGAGTGCTTATCAGAAAATAGCACTCAGACAGCTGCAGACAAAAGCACAAGATGTAATTACAAAACACATATTGACCAAGAGTTGCTTTTCTTGGAAGATTTATTCTTATGTTTTCTTGTTCTCTCTGCAGAAGGATCATCAAAATCTCTGCAAACAACATCACTTTCTTAAGTTTCAGAAATATAAACTAGTTCCTGTTTTATACCCCCTTTGCTTTCTTCAAAGATGTTATGTAGCTTGCACAGCCTACAGCAGCACTCATCATCATCTTAGAGGAAATAGGGAGCCTGAAGTTCAGGCTAAACAAATTAAACAAGATCCTTCAAACACAAGTGTGAGAGCAGACATTTTTCCAGCTCTAATATGTCCCCTGCTAACTACTTTTTGGTTTTTTTGGTTGGTTGGACTGGCTTTTTGGTTTTTTTGCAGCTCCCAAGTCTACTGATAAACTGCAGCTCTTGTGACCATGTTCTTCAATAAGCCGTGCTCCCAGACAGACCCTGCACACGTCCAGGAAGGCTGCTTTCCCACAGTCAGTACTGCTCAGGCACCTGCAGGTGCCTAATAAGCCAGGCTTAATAAGCTGTTACACTCTATTCATGGATAAGCCTATTTTTTCGATAGATGTTCTTCTAGCTCTGTGAACGAGACTCATGTATCTTCCCTTTTCTTCAATTCTTTATTTATGGGACCAATACTCCAATTGCATTTGGTTTGCCATGTCATAAAAAATTCTGGACAAAAGGAATGGGGATGAAAACAGTGGTTTTGCAATCTGTTATGTTCTGATTAAAAAAAAAAATAAAATTCTTGAAGCTGAGTAGCTTCCCTGAGGACTGTTGCTTTTAGGATGTTCAAACAGCCCTGTTCTAGGCTGGCAAATAATAAGAAAATATATCCTTAACCTCTACTTAATTTATAGCCAGGTTCTACATCAGTGTTTGCTTTTATGCTAGGAACTGGACCAATAAGGATACATAAAATTGCTGCTACTCATCAGAGAAGTAATTTTAATCCTGAAATTAAACCCAAGCACTGCACAAGTAGAAAATACTTTGTTAAGGGGGCAAATCAGAGCAAGTAGTCATTGGCTGTCTGATCATTTGGAGCTCAGAGCATTCAGCAGAAAGTGAAAGCAGAGCTGTCACAGCAGAGGCAGCCACCATATGCAGTAAAGGAGGAACTGGTAGAAGAATGCAGTCCTTACCTTGCAGTGGGGTCACCACAAGAGGGAAGTGCAACAGGCTCCTCAGCAGCTCCGTGTCAGATGGGAGCTCTTTTTGCTGCTGTGCCACTGCAGGGCTGTCGCCCGATGCACCCTTCTGAGAAGAAAATGCTTTGTATTCTTATCAAGATCTTTCCCACACTCTAAGTGTCAACAAGAGGTTTGTTCTCATATTTTCACGGAGGAGGAGAGAGTTGACTGACCATTGACATGGCCAGTAGGCGAGAGAGGTGGCAACTCTCACCTCCAATCCATGGATCCCTTTGGAGTTCTATAAAATGTGAAAGATGTGAATAAAGTTCCTNACTTCCCTTCCCCTCCCTCAGGGGAAGCACACCATACAAACAACCATAAAAGCAGAACAGAACCGTGCTTGTTTGCCTGGCACGTGTGGTTTGGTGAAAAACAAACCCTCACCTTTGCTGGACAATGTCTGTACCAGAGCATGACAAGAATTTACGCACTTGAGGTGACAAGGGAAGGTTATTTCTGTGTTCGTCTCCGTTTACTCACCCCTCCACGTGTATCTAACTCCAGTCCCATGGATTCCTTTTGCAGGACATCTCCAAATCCAGCAGAGCAGGTCAGGTTTTCCACAAGGACCCATAACTGTTGCCCAGTTCAGCCTTCTGATAAAAATTGTTTTCTTTATGTATCAAGACTTTTTCTACACTTTAAGTATCAACAAATGGTTTGTTCTCATATTTTCACAGAGGAGGACAGAGCTGACAGACTGTTGGTCTGACCAGTGTGTTGGAGAGGTGGCAACTCTCACCTCCAATCCATGGATCCCTTTGGAGTTCTATAAGATGTAAAAGATGTAAATAAAGTTCCCCTTTTCCAGCACTACTCAGCGTGTTGAGGTAATTCTTTTCTGTCACTGATACCACACAGGGCTGCAGAGCAGTGGCTCAGATCTGACAAACCAGCAAATTCCTTCTGCAAGGCTGCACGTTAGGATGTCAGGTCAGACACAGGGTCTCTAGAATCACTGCCTTCAAGAACTGCCTGGCTGTAAGCAGGGAAATGTGAATGGCAGGCTTCACATGAAGGTCTACAAAGGCTTATTCAGTAGCAAGAGTTGCTAAGCTGTCTGAAAAACAGACAGCAGCCATAAGGTGAAATAATAGTTTTTTATGTCAATACATCAGTCACAATACAGATGCCTATAACCTGAAGAAAGCCGAAACCTACCTTCTCAAAGTCTAGGACCTATACACATTCAGAAGGTAACCTGCAAGATTTGCCCCCTTCATCCAAGTATGTAGGAACAAACTACTACCAGAACCTGCACTCAGAACACTGACAGAGTTACTAAAAAAAAAGAAAAAAAGAAAAAAAAAGAAAAAAAATCAGGCACATGACTTGTACTTCATTTGGCACAAGTGGAAGAATAGCTCAGAGGGGGAATCCATCTTAAAAGACATCTGAAATGCACAGATGACAAGTGTATGACTAAACTCTTAGTGAGATAAGCCAGGCTCTGGTGTTATTTTTATTTCTATTTAATGTCTTATCCTTTTTCATTTCCACTAAACTTTCATTTTCTATTTTTATTGCTTTTTATTTTTCTCAAATGAGAAGACAATAAAGATGAAAAATTCAGACAGCCAGCCTTTGCCCAATACAGGCATTCTGGCCAGAGATATTCAGAGCTCTCCCCTTTCCACAGGCCTATTTTGTCCATATAGATCTTAAATAGGAAACTGCACCTTACAGCCTTTTAGCCTCTGTCTGAGCTTCAGAGAACATTACTTGTTTTGTGGTTCTCAGCAGTAGCATGGGCAGCCTTAATTCTGAGCATCTTTTGTGTTGGCACCATCCTCCCTGAGCGTCACGAGGTGGCAGCACAACAGAAGGGCTTGCAAGGGCTGCTCTCACATCGGGCAGCCAAAATCTCACATACCTGCAAGTACACAGTTCATTTTCATCTTAGAGCTGCAGCTTCCATTTCTTTGCCTGAGACCATCTTAAAAAGTGACAGAGTAGAGTGTCACAGCACAAAATATAATCACTCACCTGCCTGTTCATGTGCTTTCAGCTATTTGAGCATTTATAGGATTACATTTTCACACTCCCTCCATCCTCTGGAATGGACAGGTTGAAATATGCCCCCCATTTACGCCCCTGCCAGGATTCTAATGCTAGCTCAGACCTGGAGAGCTTCGGGGGATATTTCAAGACGGGACAAAGGGCACAAAAGAGGCTCTAACCCCGAGATATGATTGCAGATGTTTATTCCATGTCTTCCAAGGGGGAAAGAGGGCGAGAGCGGAAGAAGAGGGTCTTATCTAGGTTTCTCCTAGAAGAGATAACTGGAACTCAGCCAATAGGGTCTGAAAAGGGAAGGAAGGGTCAAACTATATAGTCGCTGACTCTGGGGGTCTCTGGGGAGGGAGAAACCATTGCCCAAGGCAATGTAACAACAGGTTTTAGTTGGGCACCCAGCTGAAAAGCCACTTAGAAAACAGTGCTCCACTTTGACCTTCTCACTTTAGGGACACAGCTTAGAAAGGTATCAGCATATAGCAGAGCAGATAAAAGATTGTGGACGAAGAATGGAACTCTGGGGGAAGCAAATCACTTTTAATTTGTGTCAGCATTGGCAAAAGAAAAAAAACATAAGGGATATTTAGTTAAAAAATGGTTTTTGATACTTTCAAAATTAAACTAGTTGATGTTTTGTTTTGGAAAGCATTTTTTTTTTTCATTTAAACCTTGAACAAAAATATTAGTAAGGCTAGATGAAGGATAACAAACAAGAATATCTGAGACAAATTATATTGGTGGGGAGTTCAGGTAGGTGATTTTTAGAGGGTTATTTGGTTGTTTTTAAACAAAACAAAAATCTCATTCATAAAACTTTAATGAGTAGTTCAGATCTCTCTGAAAATCCAGTAATACAGAACTTTTAAGTACCTTATTTTTTCCAAATTGAAATTTCCTGCAGGAACACAAGCTTAGGAATCTTGTTAAGGATTTAGGACTATGGGATTTTTTTGGTCATACAGATTTCTGACTTTTCAAATTAAGTATCTCTCTGCAAACTCATTATACTGCAGCTATGAGTAGACAACTTCCACACCAGGGCATATCTGAGAAGACATTTGTATAAATAAACAGTTGGATAATCCAAATGAGTCTGCTTCACATATGAATATTGAGGTAGGCAAAGGGAAGAAGCATTTGTCATCTTTCAGGAAGCTGATGTCCTTGTAAACAAAATGCTGATTACCAAGCTAAGACAACTTTTAATAGGATAATATCTGCTCTAAAATGAATGATGCTTTAAAATACTATGATTTCTAAATTTTTTTCACCCATAGAGAAGTTGAAAGTAGTTTTTTTTTTTAATAATATCACATATTTCCATAACATTTTGATCCAAAAGCATTCATGGGAACATATTTTCAGATAACAGTTTTATATAATAAGTAGTATGTCTTATATTAAACATATTTGATTGGGAACTTTTCTTTCATACATCTTGAAAAGCTTATCAGAGAGGTCAGTTTTACAGACTCCATTTCATAGGCTGGAAACTGTAACATTAAGAATTGAAATGATATACCCAGCCAGTGGCAGAGCCAGAAATAGTACCTGAGCCTCCAAAACCCAAGTCTGGAAGTCATTAACAATTCTATTTTAATTTCAATATTTTCCTCTTCTCTGCTTCAAATGATTTGAAACAGAAGAAAAATGGGTCAGTGTTAAAATAATAGCACAACTGAAATTTTAACTCCCTCCATTTTTCACCTAGCCTCCAGTTTTCACCCTAGTTTCATTTTGAATCAGATCTGCCTAAATGACTATATTTTTCCCTGAGGCAGCAGGAGGAGATACATTCCTGAGGATGCCAGTTTCAGTCCCCGGTACCTAAAATATGCACGCACTGCTCTGTGATTCCTGCCATTAAAAGAAAAAAGTAACATTCATTCTCCAGAGATAGCATTCAAGTTTTAAATAATGCATTTCTTTATCTCCTCTCCCAGCCAAGGACCTATTTCTTCCAGGCCCATAGGTGACAGATAGGATTAACAATTGCCCAGGTTACTGTGTTTTATGCAGCTGATTCATGAGGTCCTGTAGCTCCTTGCCAAAGGATATATTGCTGTCACTGTTCTCAGAGGTGCAGGGCATGTCTGGAGGTGTACAGAAACAGATGAACAAGTGAGAAATCAATAACGTCTCCAGACTTTCACATCCTACCTGTCTCAGGAGCAGCAAAGAAGATCAATCTGGAAAATTTTGTTAGGTGATTGGGAGCAGACTGCATAACTGTGTAGGTAATACAATTGGAATCAGAGATGCCAGCACAATGGACAGTTAACTGGGACTTGGTCATGCTAAGAAACTTCATTTTGAAGTTTGAGATGCTTTGCTTACATAATGCAAAATCGAAACAATGTGAACTACTCCAATAAATTCTGATCCAGCAGGTCAGTTAAGCATATATTTTGATGTGCAGCTTGTAAGCACTCTCTCATGATTTAAATTTAACTTTCAAATGCTTTTCTGTATTGGAATCAGGAAAGTAAGTGCAGAGAGATCAGAAAACATTTCACAGAGAATTTCTGTGAGAAGAATCACATTTAAAAGAGGCAATGATGAAGGGAAGATCTTCAACTGTGATTTCCTTGATTTGACAGCAGTAGCAGTCCCCTCAGATCTGTGGTGATCTGAAGGTGATAGTGAGGCAAAGGCTAGAGAAAAGTAGCATTCTGTTAGATCAAAAGATGTAGCAGCAGAAAAGAGGCTTTTAGACAGGCTCACAAAAATGTTCACAGAAGGGACCTCTGGAGGTTACTTAGTCCAGCCTTCTGCTTGGAACAGAAGTAGCACCAAAACCAGATTAATCTAATCATCTCAAAAACCTCTGAAGGCTGACTTCTCCCCTGCTCTGCAGGTATCTGTCCCAGTGCTGCATCATCCTCCTGTTCAAAAAGTTTTTCTGGACTCCAGTATGAGTTCCTAAGGTCCAAACTTGGGGGCATTGCTTTTTGTGTTTTAGCATCTGTACTACCAGGTGCTTCATTTTATACTCTAAAAATGTCCTTTAACTACTTATGGGTTGATATTAGATTCCTCCATTAGCCTTTTTGCCAGATTAAGCAAGTCTGTCTCTCTCAACACTTCCTTGTAGGAGAGGTGCCCTAGTCCTAAACAGTCTGAGTAGTCCTTATTCAGACATGAAACATATTTCAAACCAAATATAATTTGGGAAAAAATTATTTCTGTGTACCTTGATTGCGTTAACTCTATTTTATCTCGCTGTGAGACACAAGTTGCAGTGTCATTGTCATCCTATTTCAGAATGGAAAATATCCACTAGCTCTTGTACAGAGCAGAACCAAACAATTCAAAGTCTCTGATCTGCCCTGACATATCCCAAGTAGGTATTGCAATGGTTGAAAGATTTCCCTCTTCCTCCTTGATAAAGCTATCATCTAGACACAACATTAAGACGGGCACTGGTAGTCCATACAATTAGTATCCATTCTATATTTATATCCTTGTCCTGTGAAAAGCAAAGGCGATTCAATACTTGGAGCTATGCTGTCTCAGTTTCCTTATGTTCACCTTCATTACCAAAGGAAACTTTGCTTGCAGACATGTTTAGGAATATGGCAACAGCAGGAGTTTCTAGTACTAAAGGGGACATATCATTTCTGATCCTGCTATAATAAGGATAATACCACAAAAACAAAACAGAAAATATTAAAAAAAATAAAAACTAGGAACATACTTTGTCTTCCTGTTTATGAAATCTAGATTTATAAGACACTTACTGCTCTTAAGAAAGTTCTTCAAATACCTATTCATGATCTAAGTCTTGCTTTCCTGTAATATATGAATTCATCACAAAACACATTTGGAAATCTTTATTAGATCATTTAGGATTGTCTATCTTTTTATTTACCACCTCTTCAATTGCACTACCTAATAGCTTCTCAAAAGCTGAAAATTTCTGTCAAAGGTTTCACTTCTCTTTAGAATAGTGCACCAGAGATTACTTTTTATAGAAAAATCAGAAAGGGCACATCAACATCTCTGATGTTTGCAAAGTATAAACAAAAAGAAAAAGAAAAAGAAATCTAAGTCATGCTTTTTTAATCTCCTATGAAAAATAACATACAATTCTCAAGGTGTTTTTGCAGGCCACTTATGTAAAGTTTTGCAGGCCACTTATGTTTCTTACTGGGCACTCTTTTGGATAAATTTGGATTACGTTAAGGTATTTCCAATACTACTAGGTGAGATCTTGCAGGGGTATAGGTACACTTGGTATATGTTCGCCACTGCAGAGGAGAAAAAAATTAAAGTGTGCCAGGAATATCTCTGCAGGGTAGTTTCTTGTTCCACTGAAGTCCAAGGCAGCTGGCTTCTCTCAAGCTACAGCTGCTCCCTAGAGAGTCACTCTTACATCCTGAAATCAAAGATTAATTACTCCTGATCTATTTGTGTAACGTGACTAGATGGGAAGGAACACCAACTGTAAAAGAACCATGAAGTCACCCAGAAATTCCCTAGCTTCACTCTGGAAAACATTAAAAATTACTCTTGCTTAGTCTCCCCCTTAGCCCTCATTCCTGAATGTAATTCTGTAAGATCACAGTTCTGTCCCTTCCTAGCAGTCACGATGTGTTTGGCACATTCACTGCCTCCTGCAGTAAGCATTACCCCTGGAAGCCCAAGATGTCATTAGGCTTATGCATTTCCTTACCTTACTGCCAAACCTAAAGAAATTGTTCCATTCTTCGTCCCTTAACATTAGATAATCCCTCAAACAAAAGTTTTTCCTGAATTACCTTTTTTTCCTCAAAAATACCTTTGAGCTTCCAGTTGTTTCCAGAGCTGCTCTAGAACATCTACACAGCTTTCCCCATTCTGCATTATCACTTTATGTGGTACTAAAGAGGCCCTCTCCAAAGAAGAACAGGAAAATTCTCTCTTCATGGTTTGAGAGTTTCTTCCTTTAAGCCCTAAGACTGCCAGCAAAATCACTGGTTACTGGCAGCTGAAAGATTAGTAGCCTTTTTCACTGGCATCAGCAGCATCAAGAGGTTTCAAATGGTGATCACTTAGCCTGTAAACAAGGGCTATATCAAATTGAAATGCCTTCTGGTCATTAGATACTTGAAAAGTTGTTAATTTATGCACAAACCACTTCAGCAGAATTCCACAGTTCCTGAGTACATAACCATTCAAACTTGCCTTGCAGAAGAAATGTTTATTGATCTCAAAACACACACCATGGTCTTTCCTTGATTCTCTGGACCCTTTTCTGTGAACTGCATTTTATAACAGATTAGAACAGATTGCAATTTTGGTTACAGTCTAAATAAACTGGATCTGAAATTCAATGGGGCCAAAGTCCAGGGTGATTTGATCTTGGGCTTTGATCCAGGTGCATCATGCTGATGAGCAAAGAAAATGTTATCAGTCAGCTAGTTACAGCAAGTCCTTGGCCTGCAGATGGAAGCAGAAGATGAGGAGGAGGAAAAAAGGATATACAGTATGATAATTGGTAGGTGACAGCATGCTGTGTGTGCAGCCTGGGGAAACAGAGATCCATTCAATCCGCCTCATAACAGCTCCAGCAACTTCACTGGCCCACGCGCTCTTCCGTCTCGAGCACCCGCCGTGTTTCATAGCCTCCAGTCATCAGCCTTGGCGCCAACACATGAATCATATCTTCTGTGAGTGTCCCCGCTGCAGTAACTTATTATCATCCTCTGCAGTTAGATAGCACTAGCCAATCCCAGGTCTCAAAACACTGCATTAATATGGACACCACCTGGGATTTAATATCTTGCTTGTAGCCATGGGAAATCAGCCATCATAAAGACAAGCAAGCCCATCTCCTCACTCTCCTTAAGCTTTTTAATCCCTAGGTCACATCATCTGCCTTGACCATCAATGGGGAACACTTGTGATAGACAGAAGAGTTTTTCCACATTCCAAAAAGGCAGCAGATAATTAATGACCACATTTTCTTCTAGATTCACATAAGAGTCACATAGTAGCACTTCTCCAGTATGTGGTTAGCCAACCGATTTCTATTTTCTAGCCTTCTAGATGCTTAATGTTCTATAACAGACTTTCATTCTGGATTTGACCAAGCATGGGGATATAAACATGAAAGCAGTGGTTTGCAACAATTGGC
The DNA here is from genome assembly GCA_013400675.1 of Oxylabes madagascariensis. Classification (NCBI taxonomy): domain Eukaryota; kingdom Metazoa; phylum Chordata; class Aves; order Passeriformes; family Timaliidae; genus Oxylabes; species Oxylabes madagascariensis. The sequence goes on from VYZR01033989.1 coordinate 23,540, forward strand.
ACACATTGTCACTTTGGTATCCCAAGCCATCTGGGATGCCCCTCTCAACTCAGATCAGTCATAAAAGCCCTATTGCCTACAGCCCAGCAGCTCCCTTAGTCACTCCAAGAAGCCTGCTAAATGGGACAACCCTTAGAGCCCAGCTCTGGACTAGAATAACCAGCAAACCCCCTTTTCTCCCTAAGGAAAAGAGAGGGAAGCGCACAGCAGGGCAGGCCATAGTCCCCATCGTACTTGAATGAAGTAAGACAGAAAGATTTAGAAATGGCCAGGTTCAATCAGGACTCAGGCGCATCAAACACATTTATGATGATGAAGAAGCAGGTCTAGGGCCAAGCTAGGAAAACATCCCACAGCTAGAGAGTGAGAATTATACAGAATAAAGATTGCCAATACCAGACACGATCTTCCAATTACTAGGTAGATCCACAACATTGAGGGAGATGTAAGGTCTACCTGAAAAAACAGTCTATAGATCATAATCCAAATTCATACATCACTACAGAAACCCAGAAACTAATGTTCCTAGTAGATAGTTTAAGCTAGATATGAAGCCCAAGCCTGGGATTAAATAGAGATCCTGGACCTATGGGCAGAGGGTGTGGATGGTGACCACGTCAGGTGTATTAGGGCCATTAAGGCCATTAATGCACTTCAGGATCACAACACTGGTTTCTCCCATCTTTGCAGTGTGCTTACATGGGAGAACATCTCTGCTGCTAGGAGGGAAAGGAGCTGTTAAACTCATACAGGAGAATTAAGGAAAATACAAATTGTTGAGATAACTTGTCCCAATTATCTTGCTCAGTTTAAGCAGTTCAGTATAGAAGTTTTAGGAATTAAACATTCCCATAGTGTCTTGTACCTTCTAGAAACTTGTGCTACCTTCCTAATGGATCGACTCTTAGCGTTTCTTTGAGGAGCTATTTGTCTAAATTTTCAGACCAAAACATTGCAGCTAGTGTGGAACCACTTGCTGGAGGTGATTGTTTTGTTGTGTTTTGGTTTGTTTTGTTTTATTCTCTCAGCTGGCTTGTTTGTTTTAATTTGCTTTATTTTTCTGTCCTTGGCAATCAGTTTACTTCCCCCAAATAGCGTCTGAGAATTTCAGACCTGGACTTCAGATCAATACTTAAATGGGAAGAATCATCCCCTCCCACTTCTATAGTCTTTAAAAAATCATTTAAGTTATGTTTATACTTGAAAATAGCTTTAAGAAGGGCTGAAAATGTTTAAGTCAAAGCAAAACAGGGTCAAATTGAATGTTTCTATTTGCACCGAGTATTTTTTTTTAACATGAAAACTTAAAAGTTAGCATTTAGTGTTGAACTTGGCTGGAATGTTTTCCTTTTACTCATAAACATTATAATTATTTATATAGGTCACGTTATATAATTTTTTTTCCCAGAGGGGCAATCAAGTTTTCATGAGAAGTGACTTAGCAGGATGCAGTGTTCTGTGCTTCCCATGAGGTTAAAAGTTCAGTCACCTTTATCCCTTGTCATGTTTACTGTATGCACCTTTTGACTTCCTGCTCAAACTGCAAAATAATGTGTATAAACAGCACCAAAACAGACAGGAATTGCTAAAAATATGGAAAGAAAAAGAGTCCCAATAAATGGTTGGTTGGAATGACTTTTTGACTCAGGGTCTCAGGTTGGACAGAAAGGCATGTAACACTCCTCTGCTGATGTTCCTTCTGCTTATCCACATTATCAGGACACTTGCTAAGTTTGCTGGCCAAGGGAGCACCACTTAGCTGTTATTCATTGTGCTGAAACCCAGCTAAAACAGATGATCAGTGGGGAGATAACTGCAGGAGGGTGTGTGTTCAGAACTGAGACAGTAGTTCAAATCCCACTTCTATCTTTTCTTACAGATGTGTGAGTTTGAGTTCATGCCACCCTTACCTCAAAGATTTACAATCACTTATAAGCTGCTGGTTTCACCAGCAGCTGAAGGTCCAAAACATCTTAGCCATTGCTGCAGTCTGCACATTGAGAAGTACAACCTCTGTAAAGAGCCAGAGAACCTCTTCCAGTATTGGAGATAAAACCTGATAGCCAGCATTCAATATCCAAGATGTGATAGATCTTGGAAGAGGAGAAAACTGTCAATCTCAGATGCCTTTTGTCAGTACAATTCAGCAATACAAACCTGCAGGGGATGTACACTGCCAGGGAAGTATTTACCCCTTTTTGGCACTCAAAGAAGGAACTGCTAAGTGGATAGAGCTACGAGCAGTCCAGGGTCAGGATATGTCCATCACTTCCGATGCAATTATCATCCAGTTATCTATTAATATTGTATAGATACTATTTAATAGTTTCTATTTGTTTTAACAAACGTTTGTCCTTTCCTTCTCTTCATTACTGACTGCAGAACCGCAGACTTGCCTCCTTCCTGGGGAGGGGTGAGGGTGAGTTTAGCAAAGAGTACAATTAAAAATGATGGGTGCTAAAATGTAATGTAATGTAAAATGTAATGAAGACATTCCCTTGTGCCCATCCTGGGAGTCTGTCAGCGCAGGCGAGAGATGCTTTTCCCTCTCGCAGCGAGCAGCGGGTCGTTTGTCCCTCGGCTCCGCAGCTCTCCCCGGGATGCCTCCCCGGGAGGATGCGGGACACAGCAGGTGGCCGGGCACGCCGCTGCCCTCGGGACCAGCGCGCTTGCTATTTCTTCCAGCGCAGAAGAAATCCCGCTAAACCAGGTTCGGCTCCTGATCCGGTCCCTGTCGAGCCAAGGCATCTGTTGAGCGCTCGGCACGGAGGAAGCCGCGGCTCGGGCGCGGGGCTGAGCGCGGCTCCCGGCGAGCGGGATCACACATTGATCACACATTGATCACACATTGATCACACGGCCGCGTGGCCAATTAGCGGCAGCAGGCAGCCGGGGCCAGCCCTCGTGTCTGCGCGCTGCTGATCTACCGGCGGTAATTACCGAGACACTTAATGCCTACTTTGGACGGGAATTAATTCGAGGCCGGATAAATAATGCATTAGGGTTTATCCAGCCCCCGTGAAGCGTCGCCCCCGAGCCGGGCTGGAGCGGCGAGCGGCGGCGGCGATGCGCGGGGCGGCGGCCGGGGCCGGGCGCTGAGGCTGCGGGCAGCACCCAGCCGGGAGCATGCTGAGCCCCAAGATCCGGCAGGCCAGGAGAGGTGAGTGTGCCGCCCGTGCGACCCGCGGGCTGGGGACGGGGACCGTCTGCTGGCACGGGGAAACTTCGCGGCGGTGGCGGACAGCCCGCACCGCTGCCCGCGGAGCATCTCCCGCCCCGGCTGCAGAGGCTGCTGCCCCGCTGGCCGGAGCCAGCCCTGGGGAGGGCAGCGGAGTCACTGTTCGGGGAGAACGAAGCCTAGGAGGAGGAGACCTGTGCTGGTGTTCACAGGCGTGGTCCGCAATGTCTGGGCTGAGCAGCAAGGATAAATTTAAAAAATAATGTACTCTGTCCTGGGACTCGACATAGCCTTTTCACCCCGGTACTATTTGCTAATGGTGTGTTTCTGACGCTGAATTCATCATAACGGCTGCAGACAGGTGTGTCTCGTTTACCTGCAGCATCTTGGAGAGGCAAGATTTTGCTGTAGCCCATTATCCTTGCAGGGCTGGATGCAGGAGGTGGAGATATTTGTTCTGTGAGCTGTGGGCAAGACAAAAGGAAGAAAGGGAAACCTGCCCTGGGTTTGCAACAGATGCTTTGAGCAGTCATTCGGAGCTGTGAGGTGTAGTGTGCCATGTTTGTAACGCAGAGAGCTCGGGCTGGGCACGGCCGTTGTCTCGATGTCAGGTCACCTGGAAGAGATGCTCGGGCAGGGGATGCATTCTGTGATCTTCAGGGGCAGCACCAGTTACTCATTTGACATGGCATTTGTGAATCGTCATTGCCACTCACAAACTAATGACAGTGTCAGAGGGATATCTTCCTGCCCGCTGGAAACACATTAGATTAATGTCATTTAGGAGCTGAAGCAAACACAGTCAGAAGAGTATGTAAAGATTAGGGTTTTCATCAGCCATGCCAGTACTGTCAAATAGTAAAAGTACCACTGGTTCTAGCTACCGTGATTCCAAGACAAGTACTTTCAGCCAAATGCCACTGCATCTTATACTGAAAGCTGTATTACGTGATGAACAGTCCTTAAAATACCAACAGCCCATTAAATAGCTGTTAGCATCTTGGAAAGAAGCAGCTTCCTGCCATCTGGAGGTGTCAGGATCAGATATGTACTGCTGCACCCACAGTAATGTCATAAGTACTTATGTTTTAGTTACACAGTGTTGTAGAAGTTCAGCAAGTCTTTTGTAGATGCTGCCTCTTTGCCATCCCCCTTCTAAGGGAGTCTTTTAATATATGTGTTATCCAGCATTCCTGGTAGCTATTATAGCTCTGATGAGACAAGCTAGGTGATGCTACTAAGGTCATACAGGAAAGCTGTGTCATGCCTGCCATTCTTCCACTTTCTTCAAATCACCTGGAAGAGACTAACTTGTGTTTAATATATATTGAAGTCTAGTTATGGGACAGACATTCTAGATCCCTAGGGGCTACCGATACTTAGGGAACAAATTAGAGTGTACCTTTGGGATTCAATTTATAGCAGTATGTGTCATTCTCTCTGGGTTTGTTCTGTTTGGTTCATTAACTGTGCATAGGTAAGTTTATTTCTGAATTAATTTAGAACTCCTGAAAAGAGCTGGGATGCTGGGTTTGGAAACTTCAGGAATTTTCTTACTTTTGCAATGCTGTGGCAAAGCACTGGTAACCTCTTGCAAAACTTACCTAATAGGACCTAATCCTGCAAGGTTCTTCTATAGCTCTTGTTGACAGGAACTGTAAACAGGCCATGCTGGAGATGCTGAATGCTTCTTGAAGGTAAGTGTCACACCTTGCAAGGCTGAGATAAATAGGAAATGGCAGTTCATGCTCCCTGGAGTCTCAGCTGGGATTGCTAATGAAGATTCAGGTGAGATAAACAGTGGACAAGGAAAATATTCAGAAGGCTGTGAGAATGTTCTGTGTACAGCAAGCATCAACACAGGCAGTTGATCTGCTGCAAGCTGCTGCATGAGTTTGCCTGACTTTTCAGAGTAGTGACTCTTAGCTCTGCCATTGAGGATTTAGCTGTGGAAGGAAGGGAATGTGACTTCTTTGAGCAGACAGATTGAAGAGAAGGGACAAGGAGGGATACTCAGGGTACAGCCTGTGGTTTTACTTGAGTGTGACAGAAGGCAGCAATGTGGCTGAACCTAGGGATGGATGTTCATGTATTTGCAGAGTTCCTGAACTCAAACCCCTATGTGTGTATGGCTAGCTAGCACTTTGCTTCAGGCTCTCTGCATTTGTGCCAACAGGAATGCTTAATCAACTTCTCTTTTATTTCCAATTCTCTGCTGAGAATGTACCTTTAAACAATGAATTGTGACATCTGATGCTGTCATTTTTGCTTGACTTGTGGATTGTCCTTAAGAAAGCTCCTGGGTTTAAAGACATTCAAGCTTTTGAAAATGCATGGCCTGGACTTGAGCCTGATATCCAAGGTGTAGTTCCCAATGTCTATGAATGGGACAGTAGAGAAAAAAGATAATTTGCCTTACTATAAGTAACTATCAAGTATAAGGCAGTCCTTGCTGTTCCACCAGCAACCTCACATCTGTAACTCTGAAATATGTGTTCAGAGGTACATGTTCTTTTCATAAAATCTATGAAGGTGTAGAATCTCACAGATGGAAAATCTTAATGTACATAAATGGGCCTTCTGGGATATCATTCATTTTGGCTAGGTCTGAATGGATTTGGCATTATTTTTTCATCTACAGGCCTTCATGCACAGCAATTGGCGGAGTCCAGAATCCCAAAATAAGTGACTGCAGTGGAAAACATCTATTTTCATATTCTTATATGATGAGGCATAAAAATATACCCTTGCAGAGTGGAGGCAAGAGAACTTTCTGTATAGATTCGAGGGAAGGTGGTTTTCAGACTACATCCTTCAGTCTCAAGCAATGCATTTTTTTTCATTGCTTTTAAGAGATTAAAAAATAAAACAAAGTATTTGATCTTTGGTTTTAAGAGTCCCAAAAATGCAGCCCAGTTGCATTTAAATGTGTGAGAAAATGGAAGCTAGAGTGACTACAGGCTTATGCATTTGTATTTTAATTAGTAATTTGATTGCCCTCTATAGAAAGAGAGTTAGCCTGCTGCCATGATATATAATTTACAGTCTTCCTGTCTTCAGCACAGTCTGTCTCAGTTGTAGAGGCACTAAGGATAACACTTCTCCCCCTATTAGGACTTTGTACTTTTGGGTGACACTCTGGCCTAGTATTTCTGTTTGTGACATGCTCATATATATGTTACAGTATGTTGAAAATTTCCCTTACAGTCATAATAATAAAACTTTTTCTGTCTGTTTTAATTAAAACTTAGAGTCAGGAAAATGTGATCGGAGACATTTTGGTTAGTTAAGCTGGTGCAAATGTACTGATATGCTTCACACACCTGTAGTAGAACAGAGTTATTTCCCTCATGCCCTGTGAAGAGCCATGCTTTCACCAGCCAGTGAAGGATGGAAAAGGGGAGCTCTCCTGTGTCTAGTGCCCCTCACCAAATGCCAGCTTAGCACCTGCAGCCTCAGCTCTGCACAGGGCAGTGCTGGTGCCTCTACAGCCCTCCTCAGCTCTGGTTTGAGGGGCTGGTGCTGTGCGCAGCTATCCCAGAGCACGTGGGAGAGCAGCACCTTGGCACCTCCAGCCGACCAAGCAAATGGTAACACCCAGTTTCTCACTCCTGGAACCAAGGTAAACAGCCCCGAAGCTGTGCACTCCTCCAAACACTTCCTTCAGCCCTCAGAGCCCGCCAACATTGCTGGGAGCACAGGAGGCCCGGGGGTGGGAGCGATGGAGTGACTGGTGCAGCTGGCAGAGCTGACCACCGGTAATGGGGAGCCCACCTGTGAGGGGGCGGTTCACTGCCCCACATCCTTACATGGCCGGTTCTTTGAGGCACCAGAGGCAAGTTTGGGAGCTCTTCTCCAGAAAGGTACGTGAGTAAAAGACAAGGATGAGGTGTTGGTAAGTGTAATTTGGTTTATAGCTCAATTTGGTAGAGGAAGACCTCTCTGAGACAGTGGGGAGCAGGAGAAGGTGGTAGTAGGGCTGCCTGCAGCATGAGCCCGGGTTTTGTCATATTGCTTTGGAGGAGCTTGAGATGAAACTGCTGAGTTAAACTTAAAATCCTAAGTACAGGGGCTGTGGAGGGAGATGTTGGGCTGGGCTTGGTGCAGTATCGGATAACCTCCCCTGAAGGTAGTATGAAGAAAGAGGACCAGACTAAGGGGTAAAGTAGGGGACAAGCAAACTACAAGGGTCCTTTCTCACTGTGTGCAGCCCTAGGGAGATGAATGAAGCATGGCGTTACTTTTGGGCCTTGGTACAGGGTCAGGCTCCCAGCACTGTGCTGCTCTATTGCAGGGGTGTATGGCAATGAGCTGTGTTACAAGCTCTGGGCTCTAATTTTTTTTTTTTGTCTCTCTTGTCCTGATACAGTGGCCTTGTGCATATAGAAACAGGGTCAAGAAAGTGATGTTTGTGAGATTCCTTCAGAGACAGGTTCAGGTTCTCACTCTTACTTTGTGGCATGTCCTATGAAGAAGGACAGGAGCTGTTCAAAGGTGTAATCCTCTCATCTCTGTACAGATACCCCTCTCCGATTAGATTCATGGTGTGTGCTGGAGTAATTGCTGCTCTTGGCAGTAGCAGCTTTCTGTCCCTGCCTGAAGGCTCAGGCAGTCATTCTCCTTAGAAAAAGCCCTGAAAAGTTTGCAGGCAGGCACCAGCTTATTAAGCACAGGCAATCTGAATTTGAAATAAGGACCCATAGCCTCACCTCCTGGGGAGGGAAAGGGGCCTTGAGAAAGAGCAGTAATTCAACTGTAAGGGCAGCTGGACTGCTGCGGAGAGCACTTGTGGGGAGGGAATTAAATATTAAAAAAACACAAAGCCATAGGCCCTCTAATTACTAATAGAACATCACTGAGGGAGTACAGGGTGAAACTGGCAGTCTGTGTAAACAGCATAGTGGAAGGGCTATAAATGCTGGCACCTGTCTCCTGAGAGGACAGTCACCTGCACTTTTACTACCTGTATAAATGTATTACTCTTTCTAAGACTACTACCAGAATAACTTTCTTTCCTTGCTGGCTTTCCCCTTACATTTATGGTAAATTATAGGCAAGCCCAGCAGCATAAACAACTTATGTTCTTCAGCTCCCTGCAGTATGGGCAGGGGTAGTTTGATGCAAGGATAAGGGTTCTCTGGTGGGAAAGGAAAACTCCTTCATGAGGCTGCAGTGTGAGTTATCTGCTGAGCTGGAAGAGGAAAGGATCTGTGCTTAGACTCTGCCCAGGCCTGCACATATTTAAGTATTTAAAACTAGCATGGAGGAGGGAAGCTCCTGCTGACAGTCTTTCTAACATGTGTTTCTTCCACAGAGCATTTCTGTGCATCCTTTGTGCCCAATGAGCTATAAGTCTCTATGAAGATCTCCTCTAAAGAAAGGAGATACTAGGTTTTTGCTGTGGTTGAAAAAAGTTACTTGTAATATCCTTCCTCTTAAAAGCTGCTGTTAAGGATTGTTATGCTTCACTGAGATTGTCATCCTGTGAACTGATATTAAAGTTAGAAGAAACAACCTGTGGTATAAGAAATAAATTACAAAGAAGCTGCCTATGTTTCTAAAGTGAGAACTGATTTTGTTGCATGGGAAGGGATTGGGTTGCTCATGATCTCTTTGGAAGATCTCTAGGCACAGGGTTAATACTTACTCCTTTGCCAACCTCCGGTTTAGGAGGAGCCGCTTTTGCTTTATTAACCAGTAATGTCACAAATACTTGTGGCTCAATAATCTGAGTATTTAGATTCAGAGTATAGATTAATGTAGGAGTAAGAATTCCTATATTTCTTCTGCCTTTGTCCCCCAGATTAACCCTGGCAGTGCAGCAAGTCACTTAGTCAGGTGCTGCACACAATAGGAAGCAGGGTTTGTTTGCACATTAAAAACAGGTACAACAGTGTCGAAATAGGCACACTGAGCTCTTGGTTCAACGTTATGCCCTGAGAAGTAGGATAGGAATGAATACCCTCCCGATCTTTGGATGACTGAAACAAGAGAAATACAATGTTGTGGCTGAATTCAGGGAAGTTTATTACTGAAAGTGGCTGGGTTCTGGTATCGCTTCATCTTATAGCCAGTTGCTAGCAAAAGGCCTTGAGAGAGTTTTCTCTACTTTTTTTCAGTCCAGAATAATTTTGGAAAGCGATGTCCTGTGGAGCAGGATGAACAAATGTCTTTGGTGCTCATAGCATCAATTTTAGGAACCATTGATGCTGGCAGTCACTGTCTGAAGAATATGGTCCGTGTGCTTGGCATGGCACAGACAGTGTTTAACAAAAGCACATGGGTGATGGAAGTGCCTGAGATTTGAGGAGCCTGAGATTTTACACTGCAGTGGACCTATGCCTATGCTGCATCCGTAGTGCTGTAGAGCTACAATTTTGATCCGGACTCCACAGTATTTGGTGCTGTACAAGCTCAGGCCACAATCCCAGCTCCAAACTGAATGTTACTGTGGTCAGCATTTTTTTGTTTGTTCCTTAATCTACTATGACTGGAAAGATTATTAAAAATTAATAGCCATAGCTATTGGGAGGATTACAAGGGGCTTTTGCTGATTGCAGAGGGAGCTCAAGGTATTCATTTGGCATTCCTTCTCTGACCTGATTTGACTCACTAAAATACCAGGAAGAAAAAAATCTTACAACTTTCTACCATTCCAGTGAGGAACTTTTCTTATAAAATGGTCTCACCTTGTCAGTGTAGGAATGCACGGCTGGGTGTATTGGCAGATGGAAAGAGCAGAGTGGAAGTAGGAAGAAAGGAATAAGACTTTTTTTGTTCTGGCAGTGGTGAGCTGTAGCTCAGCGTGGTTGTCCATGGGATTACAAGAGCTTTGCCAGCAACAGAGATGCCTTCAACAGTGTGAGGTGTGCAGTTCTCTTGTCAGGTATGCAGTTTTAACCAACCAGATAGAGAAGATGTACAGCTTTCTAGAGGTTGTGCCAGGGTTCAATGAGAGTGGAGAGCTGGTGCTTGGGTTTGCTAGACAGCGTTGTAGTTCATAGTGTCTAACAGGTGCACATGCTTTAAAGCAACGTATCAAACACCTAAGTGCTGATCTGTCCTCTGAATAGTCTGCAGTGGATCCAGATGGGAGATCTCGGAGGACGGTGCAGATAAAGGGACTTTAAAATACGGTCTTTTGCTGGGAGCAGTTTCTGTACTTGTTCTTATATTATCAATCTGTACTGTAACTCTGGATTTGTAATAATAAAGGACATGGGCTATTTCACTTTACTAGCTTGTAAATTGATAGGTCAATGTGTTGTAGCAGAAAGAATTAAGTCATTATCCTTCCATCTTGGCACTTATCCACGATCTTATGTTAGTGGTTTGAAAAGACTGGCGTGGCTTTGTGGATTTGCAGGGCAATTTTGAGAACAGCTGGTGGCAGGTTACCTGCAGTATTTAAGGTTTGTTCATTGACAAGTGTCCAAATCACCACACATTCCTACAACCTGAAGCAGTAATTTGAATTCTTTTGCAAATGCAAGCTTAAACTCATTTAAATAATTACTCTGTGGAGTTGAGACCTGCTGGTCTTCTTGCTGATAGTGACAGCAAGTTAAGTTCAGGACTACTTAGTACAATAGCTGAAAGATCTCCAGTTTGAAACATAAACCAACAAAGCAATGGCCCTTTACCTATATGATAGCAATGGATTGCCCAAATCCTTCACTCTTCTGGAATTCCAACATGCCATCAATTTGTAACAGTAGTTTGAAGATGAATGTCAATTGTCCTTCAGGAGAAAAGGATTATCCCACTGACTTTGGGTTGGGTTTTTTTGTATTATGTGGGGTGGATTGCATTGATTATCAAATATACCTGGGTTTTCCTTGACTTGTAGAAAAGTCCTGCATTAATGTATGTCAGTTTTTGCTACTGTATGTGTATTCTCTGATGTGATAAAGACAAGACATCACCAGGCTATTTATTTGTATATCTCATGGAAGCCTTGAACTTGGTGTCATTGGAAAAGAGAACTATGATTGAAGCTGAGTCTTTTCTTTCTTCGGTCTTATCCCTATGCTGCCATGTTTAGATGAATTACCTGTATACTTTTGAAAGTAACTCTGGTCAGTGAAGTGGCTTTTGTGGTCACATCACCCAGGTCACTGGAGTATAAAACTATTTTTCTGATTTAGAATGTGCCTTATACAGAGCTGACTGTGCCGTTTGTAAGGTGGTGAACGATCATGGCTGTTGAATACCACAAGGAAGTCCAGGGTTAATTTCTTCCTGCCAGCCAGGAAGCAACTTCCCTCAAAGTTGCCTTGTTTCTGACTGTGTTCCATAAATGCTGTACTGGTGGAGCAGAGTTATAGTTTTTCTACATATTCTACAAAGGAAATACTGTGAGCTTGTTGAATATTGATGGAAAACCTGAGCCAACTCTGATGACCCTAAAAAAGGCTACAGGCAACTTTCAATGTGTATTGCTCTGCCTGAGTTTATGGCACAGTTGAGCAATGCAGTAACACAACAGACCAGATGCAGTCATGTGTATTCCAGCCGGGTTTTCTGTGTGTGCCTGACCTGTGTCCTGGCAGGAAATCTTGCCCCCCTTTCTGCCAGGTACTGTCAGCATGTTCACCCTTAAAACATGCTAATATGAAGAATTTCACATCAGTTTAGTGTTAGTCTTCAGAACTTGGTGTACCTGCAGGTTGTCAGTGAAAAAGCACTGACTCCTCTGGCAGGGCAAAAGGGATAGGAGGGAACAACCTTTATAAAATAGAAACATCTTGAAAGTGGAACCCTCAGCTTTTGGACTTTGAGAGGAGATGAAACTGTGTTCTAGAGACAGGGTGCTCCTTCATGAAGAAATCTAGTTTCCCAAGCCATTTGGGGTCCTTTTTGGGCATTTATCTTTCCTTGTTAGAGTCCTTCAGGCTGGCTCAGGTTCTTTGGACATGGCTGAAATATGCTTTTTGGTCATTTCCTTGCTGTTCAGATCTTCCTTCATCCCTCCCTTTGGTATTTTTCTGCTCAAAAGTCTGTCTATGTGTTTGTGTGGGATTTTTTTGNCCTGGTTTGGTACTTTGTCTGGTTTCCCAACAACTGCAGAAAATACAAGTTAGTAGACAAATGTTTGTAAAGCTGTCTCCCTGCCTTTCCTTTGGTTGGACGGTAAGGTTACAGAACTGGTTCCAGTGTAATGCATTTATGGGGTGTCTTGGGAAAAAAAAAAAAAGGTTTCCAGGCCCATTTATTTTTCCTTTCTTATTTTTATTTTTGCTGAAAGAAAAACAAATCAAGGGGAGGAAGTAAACATAGCACGTCACTTTGCTCTATAAAATGTTCTGGGTAGAGGTGCAGCTTTATCAAGTAGAAGTGATGAAGCAGAATCTGGCTCTTATGGCAGTGTTTCTGAACGTGGGAATTGTCATCCAGATCACAAAATGTCAGCAGCTACG
>VYZR01033993.1:26571-43853 GCA_013400675.1 Oxylabes madagascariensis
TATCAAAGGACACGTGGGAAACACAAACATAAAGAAGTGAAACCATTTGCTCGGGATTGTGTCAACGACAGATAGGAGAATATTTAACGAGGACCAAATCTTGAATTTGTTTTGCTATGAATGAATTAATTTGAAACAATAAGAGCAGCTGTTTTATCTCAGCCAAATGAGCCAACGTGATGGAGTCAGGTACTTTATTTAGTTGACACAGGCCCCCAAGGATTGACCAAAGAGCCACGTAGAAATGGCTGAGAGTAAATGCTGTTTATTACTAGACAATGTCAGCCAAAGAAATCCGAACATGCTCCCTTCATGGAGCTGGTACATTACTTTTCTCCCGAGCCCAGATTACTGGCCAGGATTCACACTGCTGCTGCCATCATTCATCTCTCGAATAAAGCTTGGTGCTTACGGCATTCACCCAGCAGCTTCCCAAAGTCCCTCCTTAGCAAAGAGCCTTCACTGCACATTTCCCACATGTTTGACCACCAGGATGTATCAAATGTATCATCATACTGCCAAGCCTCTGTTGAAGCTGGGTCACTGTGCCAGACCACAGGATAACTGCTGAGTGGGTGTTGGGGTCATGTCCCTCTTTCAAGGACTATTTATTCTCTTTCCATTGGACAGCTGTTGGTTGTCTCACTGCCACCACCATTCTACAGCCTGCTGGCCAGTGTGTTTCCTGAGGATCTGAATCCCTGGGCATTGCATGCTTGAAACCTCCCAAAAAGATCAAGTGAGCCTTTCTTAGGAGTTAGGATTGCAGTGAGTACTCTTCCCACCTGTATACTGAACACAGAGTGTTCTCAACATCATTCCTCTGTGTTTTCTGGGTAGTCAAGTATTCTTTGGTGTTACTGCACTGTCTTTTTGAGAGATTTTCTACTGGTGGGTTGATAGGAAGTGAGAGGGGATTACCTGGAAGATGGAAGCGACACATTGCTGTGAACACAAGAACCATGAAAGCTATCCTGCTTCTGACCTGCTGCAGTGTGGACATCTGGCTGTGTCCCTGTAGGACTGTTCATCCAACAGAAAAGGCTGTCCCAGGGATCTTGGCATGACTGTACCTGCAAAGTGTCCTCTGCATTTAGCCTGGACCCACCCTTCCCTGCCTCTGTCTGACGTTATTGAACCGTGGAAAGGAGACACAGTCTTTCGAGGTTCAACTCGAACTACCGTTTATTAATTTTATCTGACTCCATATTTATAGTATTTTCACACAAACCAGGGGTTGGAGGAGAAGGTTGACACCTCTCCTATCCTTTTGGTCAAAAGAACTGTCCATCAGTTGATCCGTCCCCAAAGAGAAGGAATGTAAACAAACCTTGAGTTTCACAAACACTACTACTACAAAAACACCCGAGTGTGAGAAGGAAAATTCAAGTACATAAACATGTTTTCAGAAGGCTTTAGGAAAAGTACAGAGCTACATCTGTCATACCTTAATGTTTCTGTCACAGCTGTCAATGGGAACCTCCTAGACAAGAGTCTAATGATCTCTCCCTGCCTCTGGGCTGTCTGTATCTGTGGGGAGAACATTCACATCTACAGGAGGCAACTGTAAAGTTGTTTGCAAAATGCCCTTGCTTGGTGCCTCTGAAGTTCCCAAATGTGACAAAAGAAATCATACCTAGAAGGTGAAAGGCTGGAGCCAGACTCAGAACTGGAACTTCAGCAGAACTTGCAGGATCGAGCCAGATTGGCCCCAAGAGATGAGGCTGGGAAATTTATAGTCAGGATAGTTGTTGGCTCTGGGCATCAGGCCAATCTCATTATCCTGGACACAGTCAAAGAAGATGAACTCACAGTGTACAAACCTTGCGCTGCAAACCACTCAGACAGCTCTGCTGTACTAATTGCCTTAGTATTGGTTTCCCTTTCAGCCTAAGCAATTGCTGGTCCTGCCTGATGTGGCACCTGGAATTCAAACTCCTGCTCGCCTCCCACACGAGCCCTGCTGTTCAGTGACCCGCTCCCACTGTGCTGGCTCATGCCAGCAAGGCAGGTGTTTTGTTTCAGTGGTAGATGAAGTTATTTCCATATACAAATGATAAAGGGCTCTGAGATGAATGACAAGATGCTACATTTGATTATTGAGGCCAATCTCTAAACTGTTTTTCCGGGTTCAATAACAGCTTCTTCTCATAAGGGGCTTGAAAAACTTAATCAGGTGAATAATTAAATCCACATCAAGAGGTCTGCACCAGTCCAGCTTACTCCTGCTAATGCTCTGGATCAGCACATGGGCAAAGTCTCATAAAATGTTTTTTTCGCATCAACTGCTGTTAGAAAAAAGCTTTTTTTCAACTGCCTGCTACATCCCTTTCTCTCTTCCCTGAATAGCCTTGTTTAGCTTCCAAGTCACAACATGACCAAATAGAGAAACTGCTTTCTTTGCTTTCCCCACAGCCTCAGGAATTAAGGCCCACACAGAAAACAAATGCGTGAGCACATAAACATCTCTAGGCACACACATGAATCCATCTTTTTAGATAAGGTCTTGCACACAGTTAATTTTTTTTGTTGAGCTAGGCTTAGTACCATGAAAATTATCTCATGAATTAGGATTTAGAAATCACTGCGTTATTGGTTTTATTTTAATTACCAGCACATGGGTCTGAAATAATTTTTGTCAGAGTCCCACGAGGCCCATTTTAACGGTAGCTGTGCAAGAGAAATACAAGGAAAAACAAATGTTATGCAGATAGTCTTCAACATAGGAGATACCCCTCTTAGTCATGTAGCATTGGTGTTTCTTGGGTTCCCTGGCATCCAGCTGCTGATATTTGCTGTGGGAGGATGACATTGGTTCAAGTCTCTGCCGTGCACACACTCCAGCCACAGGATACACACATCTGTCAGGGTTAAAAACAGCACAGTGTGCTCACTCCTCTGAGGGCTTAGAGCCAGGCAGCAGGGCTAAGTTAGAGGATGGCAGCTGCTTTGGAGTGAAATTGAAGTGCTATCTCTGTAAGAGAGCTCTAGACTGACTTCAATGTTTTTTCATTACAAATAAACACTGAAAATTATTTAAGGTGGTGGTTAAAACCTCCCGGGAACTTAAAATGAGCATGCAAGGTTTCTTTATGGTCTGAGGAAAGAAATTCTTGTTCCATTGACATCTTTAGATCAAGGATTTCTGCCACTCTCCCAAGGACAGATAAGCACACACAGTCTACCATTAAAGTGTCTCAGGTTTTTTTTTTGTAATAAATATTGTAATAAAAATTCTATTTCAGACTGGAGGCATTTGGTAAGCAAGGGTGAGGAACATTGATCTGAGCTACTTAGCTAATCGATACTTTTTTTGCATGCTTATCTGGAAACCTTTGATCCTCCCAACTCTAGCTCCATTTCACCAATTACAAAAAGAAAGGTTAAGCTTGGATTTATTTTTATAAGCAATCTGATTAAGAAAAAATATTTTTTGCCTCTTTTTAGTACTTACAAAGTTCACAAAGCCACCATCTAAGTAACTGCATTTCTTCTTGATGGCTCCATAAAACAGCATGCTTGTAATGCAGATAAACACATTAATAACTTCAGGAACCGACAACATATTCCTGCATATTTTGCAAAACTGTGAAGCCTGTTGTGCTGAGTAGAAGGATGCAATGTTTTAACGTGTTTCCACTACAGATTGCTGGATCACAAAGAAGTAAAGGAGACTTTCAGACAACGGGAGGAGAAAAGGTCACAGGCCTTAGTGTTCTTGGGAGTTTCAAGGACCCCAATATCAGCTGCCCAGTGAAGGGCAGCGGAGAACCTCAGAGTGATGCACTGGGGGAGTCCCTGAACCCAGGGAAGATGAAGAGGGGAGTGGACAGTCTCCCCAGGAGCCCACAGCTCAGCACCAGGACACCCGTGCAGGGTCAGGAGTGACGCTGCTCAAACCCTCTCCCCGCAAAAGAATCCCTTAGGAATTGCTGGGACCAGGAGCACCGCGGCACTTGGCAGGCAAGAAGGGCAGAGCTCTGCCAGCTCTGTCAGGGAGGGCTGGTGTCCAGAGGCAGGAGTCCTGTCCTCCCTCACCTCTGCACCACCACAACTGCAGCTGCAGAGCTCAGAGCTCAGAGGGAACATGCTGCCATCCCAGCAGGAAGAGCCAGCAGACCAATTCCTGGCTCTGAGCCTGGTGTCACCAGCAGAATTTGGAGTTTTTTCTTCATGGGTCTATCTACACGAAGCCAGGCCCACTGGAACAGATGTGGTACACCAACAGGGGGAAAAGGAACTCAGTGCAAAAGCGAGCAGGGTTGATCAAAAGAGCTTTAATCTGGATTTGAAGGGGAAAAAAGGTAATATTAGGTTCACTAGAGATAAACCTCCCTAGCGAGGTGGCACACAAATGTTTGGGGGACGGTGTGAGAGTGAGGACCTTCAGGCTGCTCCAGGCTGTGCTGAGCACGCTGGAGCCCATCTGAAATATCCCTGTACGAACACGCACAGCCCCTCAGCCATGGCCATGGGCCCAGGGCATGGAGATCCAACGGCAGCAAACACACAGGGATGATTCATGGTCTAAATTTAGGCAATTTGCAGGAAAGTAAAGACATTGCATTTTGGTAAGGGCTCTCTGAATTAGAAGTTTCGAGTTTACCTCATATTTCCACCCCCTGGTATTTCCTGTGGACATGGCCAGCCTGCTGCACTGAGGTCCAACCCAACCACTGCATTACTTCGGTTATTTCTCAGTGTCCACAGTGGGTTCAGACCAACAGTGGAAATAATTACAGGATGAGGTTTGGAAGGGTGAGGAGAGTATGGGACCTCATTCTTCATTTACATCAGTGAACTGCAGATGAAGTTGATGAATTCACAGTAATGCACTACCCATGGCCAAATCCAACAAACAGGATGAAGCATAGCAGACAGATTCACTTTATTTTTCAAAGATATACTTGGATTTCAAGCCTTTGAATTTTCCAGGTTTCATGAAACTGACTAGTTCAAGCTTTCGTTTGCAGTTTATTTTTTTAGGTTGCTGTAGATGGCAATGTCTTTCATAAATTATCTTTTTTGAATTTCCTCCTAAGCCTTTTTTCTTTCAAAGCCCATCTCAGTACTAACAAGGAACAAACAATGAATTTAAAACAGAGAGTTTTAAATAAAAAGAAAGTAAATGGCCACTACTACCTAGCTGTTCCAAGTCAAAATGGACAGTCAAATAATATTGCCGTGATGCTACCTTTTTAAACTTTAGATAAACTTTAGGGAAGACTAATAAATGCAAGCTTAACAAAAAAAACATTAAGACAGGCATTTCTGAAAAGGAAAGAAGTAATGAGTTTGAAATTATCTCTCATTATTATTAAAAAAATCCATCCTTACTTGAATGGGAAGGAAAAAATATTAATATTTTATGACCTAACTCCCTAAAAAGAAATTAAATATTCTGAGTACTCTAATACTTCAAATAAAACTGCTTTTGCTCAAATATTTTGCGCTTCTCAGTGGATAGGGAGCATCCACCATATCTCTGTCTTACTGTAAGTTTTATCACAATCTACATTTCAGTGATATTACTATAAAGCCCATAATTTATCTTCAGAAAAACTGAAGGTAACCTGAATCATAACAAAAAGAAACAAAACAAAAATACTACAGTTATAACCTGAACATGGACAAACAGCCACTGGTCAGTTTCTCTTATAATTTCTAGTCTCCAAAATGAAGAGGGATTCCCCAAATGAATATTTAAACAAGGTATAATTTTACTAAAAATCTAGGATCATTTTTATTGAAGTTTGAAGGAAAATAAAAGACCCATTCCAGAGGATGTTAAATGATTCTGACTTTTGTTTTTCATCTGAGGCAGAGTCCAAATCTTCTTCTAAATTTCGTATTTAGAACCAATAAAAACATTTTCTTCAAAAAAACCCTGAAATACTATGCTCCAAATACAATTTCTTCCATTTAATTAATTACATGTATAGATTTGAAATCAGTTACTTTTAGGTGAAAGAAAAAAGTTGAAATTATTCTGTTCTGAAGGAATCAGGACAGAGCATTATGGTTAGGAAAATGCATTCATTTGTGAGTCAGGGAATTTCTCCACAAAAATATATCTCTTCAAAATAGTATAACACAGCCATTTTCCAGTGGTAGATAGCTTCTGCTGATGATATCCAAACTGGCTGCAGTTCCTGTGTGTGATGAACTGCTTGCTCAGTTTGCTTATCTCCTTTGTACTCTCAGTCCTCTTTGCAATACACAGCTTGTCAGAATGATTCAGAAAGTGTCTCCTTCCCACCTCATACTTAAAAGCCCAGCATAAAAATACCCATTAAAACCCAAATAGTATTAATCTCTCACTTCTGTTCTGAATCCTAAAAGATGAAAATAGGAAAGATGTAATTTACCCATCGTCTTGCTTCAATTTAGGGTTAATTATATGTAATTATATATAAATCAAGAAACATTTGTCATTTCTTTCCCCAAAACCACCCAGTGATTGAGACACCAGAAATCTTTAGACAACCTGCTTTCTACTTTGTGATTAATTTTTTGTGCTAGTTTAAAGTTTTAAAGAGTGTCTAATCTTAAACACTGGAAATTTCCTTTGTTTGGAGTTTGAATCCAAGCGGTCTTCCTTCTATCCATCCCAGTCATGTCAGCAAGCAGGTTGTTGCCTGTTATACACTTGAAAACAGCTACAGATTGTCCATCCAGTCTCCCCCTTTCAAGGCCAAGTAGTTGTTGTTTATTCAGTTATTCCTTGTAAGTCATGCTTTCCAGATCTCTAATTATCATTTCTAGGTTTTCACCACTTAGTCCATGTTAGTCTGCTGCTTTCTGGGTGCTGAAACCTGGGCTTTGAGCTTCAGAATACATGTCCCAGGTAGTTTCTTTCAAGTGTCTGATACAGTATCAGCATTTC
This sequence comes from Oxylabes madagascariensis, assembly GCA_013400675.1. NCBI lineage: Eukaryota > Metazoa > Chordata > Aves > Passeriformes > Timaliidae > Oxylabes > Oxylabes madagascariensis. The sequence goes on from VYZR01033993.1 coordinate 33,458, forward strand.
TTTTTTTCTTCGTTTTGGTGTGGGGTTTTGGGGTGGTTTGGGTTACTTTTTTTATGTTTTTTGGTTGGTGAATGATTGGGGGGGGATTTTTCATTTTGTGGAGTTTTTTTGTGGGTGAGGAGTGTTGGGTTTGTTTTGTTTTTTGTGTTTTTTTTTTTTAAGCAGAATAATACTGTTGGATCTTATTAATGTTATCAAATTAGTGAAGGTACTTTTCCCATATCCCCAAATTCTCTGAATTCCTCTGAAGTTTGTACATTGTTCTAAAAAAGATGTGTGTTTCAAAATCACACCACATGATCTGACACAACATCTAAAATCAAATCTCTCTTCCTAAAATATTCTTGTTTTTGTTCCTCTAAGTGCATTTGTATTTTGCAGGTTTTTTCCACTTTGGGAGAAAAATAAAATACATTGAGAAGGAAACTGCACTAAAACCTTGCAAAAAATATCCAAAGCTGCTAATGTATCTGGGAAAAAAGCAGGCAAAAGAAGTATAGACAAGAAGAAATTATACCAAACACATTTAATAAAGGATAGACTTATTTGTGTGAAGAAAAAAGTAAATTTTCAAGCTCCATTAAGTTGCTATTAGAAAACTCACTCCAAAATAATAATAAAAAAAAGAGAGAAAATTTCTGAACACTTTGTTAGAGTTCTTAACATCTGTTTAGGCAGAGGCATTTATTGATCTGAATATTGAGAAATTTTTCTTTTGAAGCAAATAAAGGTGACAATGGCATTTTCTCCAAACTTTTTGGAATAAGCTCTAGACAAATTGCGAAGAGAACTCTTTCCTGCATAAGGAAGTCTTAAACACCAGTAACCTGGAGAGTCTTAAAATATGTTGGGGTAGATGGCAGAGATGTCAACATCCTTTTGTGCTTAGGAAATCAGACCTTCATCATGTTTCAACAGCTAGGGTGATTTACCCCTGGAACACCCTGACAAGCACCACAGAGATTTCTTCACTGCAAAACAATGTTCATGTCTATTTCTCATTTAAAATATGACTCAACTGAAAAAAAGAAAACATAATAATAACTGTGGCAGTCCTCTGGGCAGCAGTGGGATACAGCCATGCTGAGGTTACTGCAGTCACCTCTCTGTCATTTTTTTCCTGCCATGGAGAGGACATTGGAGAGGTCCCACTCTTTGTGGGAGCTGTTCTGAGGAACCGTGACCAGAATCCAGTGGTCAGCTTAATTTACAATGAACTCATCTAAAATAAAAAGGCAGGCTGAGCTAACAGAAATAAAAACAATGCTTCATTTTTCAGCTCAGCACACTCTCACCTTTACCTGCCTTTCAAAGTAAGCAATTGATGTAGGGAAGGCAGGTTTTCTGTCACTCTCTGGGTAGGGATGAGGAAACTAAGGCTTTGGTCTTGGGAAATCACTGTGCTGAGGTGGTGTCATGTTGGGAACACAGCCATGGACACAGCCCTGTGTTAACCCAGCTGGCAACATCACAGATGACAGGAGCTGAATTCACCAAAACTGAAACTCACCCAGCAGCTGCCTTGTAACACCCTGCCTGTACCAGGAGCACTGCCTAAATCCCTTCAGCTTTGGAGATGGGAGTAGAGTGCAAAAATAATTTAACCCCAAAGCTGGAGAACTCCCCTTCCCACCATATCACCAGAACAAATGAGGACTTGTTTAGAGAGGCTTCTTATTTCAGATTTTCCTGTCTCAGCTGTGGTTAGATATTGTATGGCTCATTTCACCAGCACATCGATAGAAAAACTTGTCTCCTGGGCAAGCAAGGATGCCTGGCTCTCCTGGGGCAGGTCTGGCCCCTGTCTCACCGGGGACAGCAGCACCATCTGCTCAGCAATGCCAGGTCTCTCCCTAACTCATTCATGCACAAACAGAACATTAATGAAACTGATGTGTGAAAGCCTGGGATAAAATAGAAGGAAGGCAGCCCTACGTGGCTGTAAATCACTCCCCATCCTGCTGACCCATGCACTGGGTGGGATTTAATGCAAGGGTCACCTCTCTGCAGGACGCTGATCCCACAGACAGGAGGGATTTGTTGTCAGCATCCCCTCCTTTGGTGGAGGGCAGGATGCGGAGAAGCAATTTCAGGTTTGTAGACAAGGGAAGGTGGCTGGAAACTGCCCCAGTGAGCTGGATTTGACCTCCATCTCTTTACAGTGGCATAGGAAGAGGTATTTTTGCCTGGGCAATGATTTAGGAGGCTATGGATTAATTGCAGCTTAACTGAAAACACAGAGCAGGTTTTGTGTCAGTGGGAACTGTGCTGCTCAGAGACAGACAGGGGCAAAGGCACAAGCTCTGGAAAAACACGGATCAGCCATGTCACTCTGAGTATCCCAAAATTACCCTGTGTTCCTTTACCTGCAGCTCTCTGTGCTTTCTCACTGTTAGAGGGAATTGCATCTTAATATTTCACAAAAGCTTACGCAAACTAAGTCATGTAAACTGAACAAAGAACGACAGAAATGTCAGAAATGTCCTGAAGAAACCTAAGTGGGGCAGCTTTTGACTGATATTCCTTCCACAAGGCTGATACCAGGCATTTACGAATATGACTGATGCAGAATATTAAAATAACTGCTATATTAATGAAAACATATAAGAGACTGCAGCAACAGAGCCATGAGGGACCCTCACAGGCATCAGCCCACCCTGAAACAGGTGCACTGATGATGCAAATTTACAGCAATGACAGAAGAGAATAATCTTTTTTACAGGATTCTGGCCAAGGGACAAGTTTTACATCGGGGAGAAATAGATATGCACAAAACTACTGACCATGCAAGGTACAAGCTGGCATCTCTAGAAGTAAATTTGCAAGGATTTGTTGGCTTGCAGGCAGATCCTGCCTCTGCTGCTGCTCATTCTTTCACCATGCAGTGGGAGAGGATGAAAAGAAGTTTCAGAGCCCGGGTAAGGAATTGTCACCCGGCTCTTCAGCAGGACAAGGGAGAAGTGCTGACCCTCAGAGATGTCGCAGTACCTGCAGAGGGCAGAGTCCCCATGTGGAGGGGAGCATTTGTACCCTGGCTGTTCCCAGATGAGCAGCTCAGGGCAGGGTGTGAGTGGATCACAGCTCCCGAGCCTCCTGCCCACCCCACGGTGACATTACCATTCCTGTCAGCATCTTTGCAGCCACGCAGGGAGAGCTGTCAGGAATGTCAATTTTTCAATGCAGCTGCAAGGAAAGGGCTTTTGTTTTGTAAACACAGTAATCAGGTGTGTCAGGTGTGAGATTTTCCTTGAAATTCCCGTTCACAGAAAATTCTGAACATTGCTGCCCACTGCAGTCTAATTCAGACTAAATACATTTCTTAGGTGAAATTTCCAAAGATATAGGAATGCTACTTGTCCATCAGTTCTGCCAGACAGTAACAGAAAAATTTAAAAACAAATAAAAAATCCAAACCAAAGCAAAAACCCCACAAACAAACAAAAAAATTTAAAAGGAGTAATTTTCTTCTTTTGCATAAAAGTCTAAGGGAATCATATCAATCTCATTCTACTGCATGAAAAAGATCATTACAAGGGATCCAAATGTCAGTGGAAGACAGAAATCTGCAACAACTCCAGCACTCTTAATCCTCTTGAAAGGACTGTGAAATCTAGGGTGCCAGAGGCAGGGGAGGTGATCGTACAGAGAATGTGCTTTGCAGAGATTTTGGCAGTGAGACATGTGGGAAGAGGCAAGGAAGAGGCAAGACAGAATGTCCCTGTCCTCCAGCCATTACAGAAAGGAGAGTGTCAAATTGATTTGACATGAAGTACAAGTGGCATCTCTGTTTTACATTTTCTTAGAGCCAGGTCCAGAAATATCACTCAGGTGGATTCACGATTTTCTTATCCTTTCCACAGATTGCAGAGACTGCTTTCAAAGATGTCAGCCATCCTGGACATTCTCCTTTGTAGTGCTCTGGGTTAGTAGCTGTCAGAGTCAGAAAATTAACTGGAGTCCATTAATTTTGCCGGCTTGCCTATGGCTGTTAATTTTTGTCTTCTAAAAAGCAAATGCCTCGTTACTTTATCAAACTGTTATGTCTCCAGACAGCTTCAATGCATATACAACATATATCCAAAAAATCAGCAAGATAACATGCATAAAGAAAAATGTACAATCTACGAAACCAGCTGAAAAAACAGGTGTTGAAAAATTTCACACCTCAGACTAACTGGTCTATGTTTATTAATTAATATGAAATACGATTAGCAATAACATAGAATGTAGAATCTTTTTCTGTTTTGCTTCTTAATTAGTACAATAAAATGTTAACTATGAAAGAAATTTATGTCCCAGCCTTATTACACTGGAATTTTCCACTGCTGTGTTGAACACTGAGAAAGAAAACGCTATGTTGTAATTCTGCAATGATCTACGTCCTGAATAATTCAAAAGGGAAGTTCACTGTATGCCTGCAACTCTGATTACAGTGAAAGACAGTGGCACTAGACTGTCCACTGATTAAAAGCATCTCCAGCACCTTATTTATAATTAGAGACCTGAAAAAAAAACAGCGCAGGAGAAGGTGTAAGTGCTCCTCAAATATCATAGAAAATGCTGAGGCAGCCGAGTGATAAATTACCAGACCTGTAATTCAATCTTAGCTTTCTAATGATCTCATCGATCAGTCACATCTCATGGCTGTGATTCATGATATCATCTGAACCCCTTCCTATTGAGTTATGGCTTTGTTATAACTCCCACATTACCCATTATCCTTACACTGAATATACTCTACCTTATTACAGTAGCACTCAACTGCCCTAACAGACTTGAGGGACTGTTGGTTTTCCTATCAGGAATTCTGGTTCTCAAAGCATTACAAATCATCTAGGAGAATAAACTCTGAGCTGAGCATCTCTGCCTGACCTTAGCAAGGGGAGGATGTGATTTGGGTGATAGCCTTGGCCTGGCAAAGAGCTTGTGCAATTCCTTGCTCACACAGGCTATGCACACAACCTTGCCCAAGTCATTTGAGCAGCTGAGGTGCTGGAGGGTGTGGTTGTGTCACCTGGTAGATTGGAGAGCAGAGGGGTCTGAGCCTGCTCCTGGAACTGCTGAGCAACATCCGTGCAGGGCTGAGTGAACCTTCTGATGGAGAAGGGACCTGGCTGAGGCTCCCTGTCACCTATGCAGCCTTCTGTGAAGAAAATGCTTTGTATTCTTATCAAGATCTTTCCCACACTCTAAGTGTCAACAAGAGGTTTGTTTTCATATTTTCATGGAGGAGGAGAGAGTTGACTGACCGTTGACCTGGCCAGTGGGCGAGACAGGTGGCAACTCTCACCTCCAGTCCATGGATCCCTTTGGAGTTCTATAAAATGTGAAAGATGTAAATAAAGTTCCTCTTTTTCCAGCACGACTCAGCGTGTAGAGGTAATCCTTTCTGTTTCGCTCCAACAGGGTTTAATTGTCCAATTACAGCTTTAGATTTTGAAGTCTCATCCTTGTCTTCTCTCTTCAGTCCATTGTCATTTATGCTTTTGGGCTTGAAAACTTGTACCCATTGTCCTTGGTCTCCAGCAGGAAAGGATTTGCTTTGTCTNCTGAGCAACATCCGTGCAGGGCTGAGTGAACCTTCTGATGGAGAAGGGGCCTGGCTGAGGCTCCCTGTCACCTATGCAGCCTTCTGTGAAGAAAATGCTTTGTATTCTTATCAAGATCTTTCCCACACTCTAAGTGTCAACAAGAGGTTTGTTTTCATATTTTCATGGAGGAGGAGAGAGTTGACTGACCGTTGACCTGGCCAGTGGGCGAGACAGGTGGCAACTCTCACCTCCAGTCCATGGATCCCTTTGGAGTTCTATAAAATGTGAAAGATGTAAATAAAGTTCCTCTTTTTCCAGCACGACTCAGCATGTGGAAGCAATCCTTTCCTGTCACCACCACCACAGCACCCCTGCTGCAGAAGAACCTTCATTGTGCCTGACTGTCTTTATTTATATGGGGAAGGTGGGGTGGATCAGGCTCTTCACTTCTTCCTTGGAAAAAAAAGATATACTTGTATTAACAGTCCTTTTGCAGCGGGTGAGTTAACAGCATGCACAAAATTCCCAGTGGAACGGAGCCACCTGCACACACTTCACCACTGTGCTGGCATTGACAGGGGAAATGCAATCAGTTTGGGAGGAAAAAGAATGGTTCTCAGTGCTTTGGGATTCACTGCATGATGCCAAAATGGGTCTGTGTACTCCAAATTGGCCTAAACTGGGACACAGCCAAGCAGGGCTCTGTGTGTCTGGGGGATCTGGAGAGCTGCCTGGGGAAGGGGCTCCTGACCCTCGTGGCTTCCTCCTTGCCAGGAGGCAGCTCTGTCCCCCCTCCTCAACACTCAGTGTCTTGGCAACGCTGAGGGCAGTGCTGGATGAGCTCTTGACTCCTCAGGTATCCACAGGGCTAAATGAGAGATGTGCTGGCATTACCCAGTGCCAGGGAGCAGTAGGAGTGGGGCTGCTCCTGGAGCGACACCAGCCAAAGGACCATACACAGGCATCCACTGTGCCTTCAGTAGCAGGGCACAGACCCCCAGCTTCAGAGAGACAGCACTGTCGCCCTCATGCAGCCTTCTGAGAAATTGCTTTGTATTCTTATCAAGATCTTTCTCACGCTCTAAGTGCCAACAAGAGGTTTGTTGTCATAGTTTCATGGAGGAGGAGAGAGTTGACTGACCATTGACCTGGCCAGTGGGCGAGAGAGGTGGCAACTCTCACCTCCAATCCATGGATCCCTTTGGAGTTCTATAAAATGTGAAAGATGTAAATAAAGTTCCCCTTTTCCGGCACAACTCAGCGTGTAGAGGTAATTCCTTTCTGTCTCGTTCCCACACAGCACCCCTAAGCAACAGCCCCAGGCAAGACTCAGGTCCAGGGTCCATCAGAGTGCAGTCAGGATGTGGGGCTGGTGACAAACTACTTTGTCCCTTGTTCATTTCTGCCTCTTGAATGTCCCCAGTCTCACCTTCTAATCAATTAACACACAAGAGCATGGCCTAGGACCTCCTTCTCCTTTCTCTCCTGTGCCAGGTCACCTTTTCTGCTCTTGTCTTTGGCCAGACTGTTGAAGGTGTGTGGATGAACGTGATGAGGACGTGCCAGACTATGGATTCAATCCCCTGAGCTGAGGAGGTGTTTGCTGCTAGTGGATCTCAGAAGGCTGAGGTCACACGGGCTGTACTGAAATGGCTTGTCATGCCTTCCAAAAGCAGGAGCTGAAAAGAGCAGGGCTTGCTCTTGCTTAGCACACTGATGTCTTCTGATAATGCCTCTGCAACCCAGTCTCTCTCTGAACTGTCTCTGCACTTCAACGGAAAACCATGTTATTTTTTTTCCCAAAGCATTGTGATTAATTAAACTTGTCTAAGTCAGTTTAATTCCTCTTTAAGCCACTTCTCTATTTTTAGAACATATAATTCTGGTATCGAGACATTTTAAAGTTCAGTGACAGTTTGAGGGTAGTCTGCTCTAAAGTGTCAAGGTGAATTTTCAGTGAGCAATTCAATGATGTTTCAAAAAATTCTCACCAAGGTACTTAAAAAATTCCAGCCAAAAAGAAATTTTAAACTGGTGTCCTTATTCCAGCCATGAAAGTCTTAGCATCATCTGCAGAATGGCCTAGATGCTACCCCTGTGCATGGGATCAGTAAAAAAAGGTGTAAGAAAAAAATCATAAGGACCTGTTCAGTGCTTTGCAAGAAAAATATGTGGATGATAAACAAGTACAATGGATGTATATTTTTTTCCCCATAGCTGTAGCTATTCATTTCTTTTTCATTTGCAGTGCTCATCTAATTAAATCATTATTTGTTATTAAAGAAAAATTATTATTGCTAGTAAAAACTGGCATCTTATCCTAATTTTTGAATTGTTTTAAGTGTTTATCCATCCACCTGCTGTAAGCAGACAGGACAGTGAGTGAGTTACCTGCTCACCTTTACTGATCAGCTGATCCTTCCTAGAGAGAGAGCAGTTTCCTTTCCTGAAAAGGTCATCAGTAAAATTGTCAGAACTTTGCTATGTGTGGAGGTCAGACTTGATAGTTCTGTGTATTTTGTTTTCAGTCAGTTCCACCACATCCATCTACTTTTAGTAAAGAAAAAACCCAGCACATTGTGTACTCATTTGTATGTGCTGAATCTAGTGGAAAAATGCGATAATGTGGGAAAGAAAGAATAAAGTAAGATTCCCAGAGCCAGTTGATATCACTGCTAATTAAAAGAAACAGGTTTTAGTTTTAGTTTTAGTTTTAGTTTTTCTTCCCTGTAAGCCAGGTGCATTTAATAAGGTGAAAAGAAAAAAGAAAAAAGAAAAAAAGAAAAAGATAAAAGAAAAAGAAAAAGAAAAAAAAAAAGCTGAAGCTGTTTTCATGCATCACACCTTAAGATATGACTTTTCTTTAAGGACACATTCCAAAAGCCATTAATGAATCTGCATCAACTTCTGCAAACTTTGGTGCAAACCTGAGAAGTTTCCAGTTTGTTTCCAGCATCCATGGTCATTAATGTTCTGGGTAAAGGGACTCAACTCCAACATTTAGACATTTTATTTAGGTGTCCACTTCTAGAGATGTGATTCAGTGGCAACAGCAGGGGCTGGGGCCATTGGAGCTGCCCAGCAGTTCCCACCTGGACTGCAGGGGTTGGTCCAGAAGGGCACAGATCAGCCATTGATCTGCCAGCCCCATGTGGTTACCTGGCACACAGGAGTTTAGAGTGCTGGATAAAGCCCTTGGTCTCCAGTGACTGTAGTGGGACTTGAAATGTCAGACCCACATGGACATGTGAATTTAACCATCTAAATTCATCAGTTATGAGCTGAAGCCCTTCCCAAGTTTCTTACTGAGCTCTGGAGTGTGCACAGCTCTCTTAAGGCCACGTGAGATGTTCCTCATTGGCAGCCTGCAGTGACGGAAGCAGAAACAGAGGATAGCCTGGTGTTACCTCCAGGGAAGCAAAAATGCTAAAGGGTGAAGGCTGGGCAGGGTTGGAGTTGCTGAGCTAGTTCAGCACATTGCAGAGAAACAGAAAGTTCTCTCAACACTCCTGATTACAAATTCATCTGCAGGCAGGAAAACGCTCAGGATGTACAAGACATGATGTTAACAACAAGCAAGCTTTGGGATCTGACAAAGGGCAGGAATAGTCTTACAGACCTTTTAAATTGCATTTCCTCCCTGACAAAGCCCTTACAAAGAAAAGCTTCCTAGTGATCTATATAATGCAGGAATAAACTGAAATGTGTGTTTTACCAAACAGGCCCAGTAGCACTGGAGCTGAACTGCCTCTGAGGACAAAACGAGATGCCACACTCTTCTCTGGACCTGTGCAGTCACACCAATGCAAATGCACTGTGACAGCCAGACAGCCTTAATCACCGTCACAAAAAGCTGTCACTGCCGCGAATTTATCCCCTGCTGACAAGACAGATTCAGGTCCTCTGGTTACTGAATCCATTGCATAGTCTGCTTCAGCAAGATAACAAAAAATGCCAGTGGGAAGTGTGAAAGGAGCTGTCCCAGTTATCCCTCCCCTGTCATGCACTGAATAACTGTTGCTTCTCTGAGACTTGGGCCTTGCTGGGGAGGGGAGAAGGGACAATCACACAGCTTCCTTTTGGATCTGTGCTAAAACTCAGCCATTCCAAGGAAAAAAAATATGTGAAGCACTCAGTGTGTCTGTTTTATCACTCATGAATATAAATTAAAGCGTTTAAGTGGTCCTTAAATAGATATTTGGACTAATATTTCCCATTGTAATAGATTACATAACTGGCTGTTAAGTAGCCAAACTGTAAAGATTATTAAAATTCTGAAAGTATTCAGCTCTATTCCTTACATTTTTTGTCAATTGTGTAAGTGCTTATCAATTCTGGAATAGAATGAAGGCATCCCCACAGACACATATTTGGTAACCATTAGATAGCATATGAAGCAAAGATCCATGACTCCTTCTCCAGCAGCAGGAGCAGGTAAAAAATTATGTCAGAAAGCTGCATTTTCTGATCACAGCAGCTTTCCTTCAGGGATTTCTGGTGACACAAACTATAGGAGAACAAATGGGGGACAGAACTGAGAGCACAGTGGAGCTTAATGATATCCTGGCCTTGGTGGGGTAGAGGCCATGGGATAAGCAACCACAGATATGAGAAAAGTGCAGCATATGCAGATATCAAGGTTTTTGAAACTATGCAGTTTTGTTTGACTGCCAAGTAACACAAACAATAGGCTGATCCTGTAACTAGTGGGAAATTCTTGCTTAAGGATGAGACTGCTTAGAGCTGTAACTGGTTAGAGCTGCAACAGTATAAGACTTAACTGAGAAGAAAATAAATTACTTCAACTTCAACTTTGAATTCAACCCCTTTTTTTGCTTGGACTTCAATGACTTCAACTCTGACTT
>VYZR01033995.1:2498-13390 GCA_013400675.1 Oxylabes madagascariensis
TTTTTTTTTTTTTTTTTTTTTTTTTTTTGTTTGGCTTGGTTTTTTTTTTGTTTTTTTTTTTTAAATATGTTAAAATAAGTTAAGTTTGTATAAAAGTTTAAACTGGAAAAAACCTTGGAGGCAGGGATCAGAGTGGGCCACCCCCTCCTTTCCTGAAACCAAAGGAGACGTGTTTGCAACTGAATAGGACCATCATGCACGTTGGACAAAGAAGAGAGGCATGTTTTTAACAAATGCATATAAAGCCATCCAGGACAGTTACCAGCGATTACTACAGGAGATACCTACTCCAAAAGGAATAGTGGTATCTTTTGTCCTGATGAAGTATTCAGCTACATACATCCCTGAGACTCGATCATCGGAGACAAACCCTGCACACATGCTAATGAAACACCTGCCAGCCACGATCGCCAGCATACAGCTTTCTGAGAATCGAGGATGCCAAATAATAGATTTCCTGGAACTCTATTTACCAAAATAATAAAGAACATGAATACCTGATGAAGATACATCAAACCCAGGAGATGGGAGATCACGTCATCCTACAGCAGAAGTGTATAAAAATAAACTCTGAAACCCCTGCATTTGTGAACCTAGGGAGGCTATGTGCAGCTTGCACTGAGTCTATGGTTCACCCTGCGCCGACCCCCGGGCTTGGTGCTGTATTATTTGGTGGCTCATTTAAATTTCTGATATATAAATTGTTAAATAAAACTTTTATAATTTAATTAGCGTTTCATTTATAACAAAAGGAATAATCAAACTATTAGCAAATATATGTGTATCTATAGATACATAATATACTATTAACTAAATGGATTTGCAATGTAGTTCTTTGTTGCACCTCAGAACATGCAGAGAAAGTGGTTAGAGATGGTTCTGCATCTTAAGCTGGGCAAGATGCTTTGGTTGATCCCAACATTTTCAAGCAATAGCTGTGCCCTCTCATGGCCAGGTCAACTCTCATTCCTGCAGTTCTGGGCACTAAAAATATCCTTCTGGATTTAAGGAAAGTACAGCTGGGGTAGCAATGCAGAGAGTGGCAGTTCTTGCAGCAAGAGACCCAACACTGGAGGAGTCGAGCCTGGGGCTGGCTGGAGGATTTGGTAGAGATCTGCCAGAATTTGTCATGAACATCCGGTCTTCGTGGGCTAAATGAAAGTACACTGTGGTATAGCTTCACTTCTTTCTTTGTTTCATTACTGCTTGTTGTCGTTGTGTATTTTTATCAAGACTTCAACTACTTTATGGCATTAAACTATAAAAGCTATGTTTGAATGTACATCCAGCACAAACACAGCAACACAGCTCTGGTTAGCCATGGAAAAAGTGTTTGCACTGACCCCTGCTGTCTTCAGGGAAACAAACCAAATATCCTTGAGATTAGGGATATCCTTTCAAGCAAATGTCTGGACATAGGAACTGCAAAACACCCGAGGGGGTGTTGGTGAATTTGCTACAAATTCGGTAACAAAAAACAGAGAGGAGGGGAAAACGTCCAGCAAAGTACTGCTGCATACCTGGGTAGCTGCTAAGGGTCTGGAACAATAAGTATCACCCATCACAAGCAGCCTGATGGAAATATTTTGGGGAGCCACCAGAAAACAGTTGAAGATCTCCATTTTCTCCAGATTTACATTACTAATGAGAGTAGAAGAGGTGAGATTTGACAATAACAGCATTCAATAGGTGACTAATCAGTCTGCTAAGTATAGAAACAGAGTGGTGCCCAACAGGGATGCATCCACCAGCAAATTCCCCTAGTATTTAGGGGAATTAGTTTTTAGCATTTTACCAACAGTTTTAGAGCTCCTTCTCCTGAACTCAGAGAGGATGGCAGACCAAGCACGTGAGAATGTTTGAGGTAAGAGATGAGCAAATATTGTAAATGCAATATATTAAACCAAGAAAATACTGCAGCTGAAGGCAGAGGACATTGTAAGCACCTGTCTCTTTACAGCATGTTCTGTATTTGTCACGACTTCACCTTTCCAGAATGAACCCTGCAATATCCAATTCACTTACAGTGGGTTTAGAACTTAAGTTTTCCCCGGAAATAAAAGAAGTATAAACACTCTCTTGTATAGCTGTAATGAAATTCTGGATAGACACTTTGTGGGATATTAAAAGCAAGCCACAGCAAAGAGTCAAAAAATGAGATTAGCAAGTTTCTACAAAAAAAAAAAATAGTTGTGGGAAGAAATGATACGGCAGTTTTGATAGCTGCCAATTCTCAGAGAACTGTACACAAAGCAGCCACAGATATGGTGGCATCTCACTGAAGCTGTCCAGAAAAAAATATCTACAGGCTCTGTTATTTGCAACAGAGAATATCAATGATACATGTAAGTAATGGCCGCAAACAGAAAATCAGATAGCCAGACATGGCAACATCATTACGTTTCAATCAGCCTCCCTGAATACAATAAGCAGTAGCCCAAGATGAAGGGAAAATGGTCAGTAATGCTGTTACACTTAGACAGTCAGAAACTTGTAGCATCAGGTTTGTTAAGCAGGACCTGCCTCTCATGAACATGTGCTGGCTGGGCCTGGCCCCCTGCTTGGTCACACTCAGGATGATCTGTTCCCAGCCTTCCTTGGTACTGAGGTGAGGCTCGTGGGCTTGTGGCTCTCCAGATCCTCCTTTCAGCCTTGTAGATGTGTGTCACACTGGCTAATCCTCAGTCTTCTGGGACTTCCCCAGTTCACCAGGGCTGCTAGTTAATGATGCAAAGCAGCTCCATGAGCTCGTCTACCAGCTCCCTCAGTCCCCTTGGTTGGATCCCACCTGGCCCCACAGATTGTGCAATTTTCAGCGGAGCAGCAGGTTACTATTTCCCCTTGGATTACAGGGGGTTATCCTATCCCTATCTTCCGGCTCAGGCAGGGGGCTTGACACCCTGATAATAACTGGTCTTTCAGTTAAAGACTGAAGCAAAGGAGGCATCAAGTACCTCAGCCTTTTCCTCATCCTTGGTGGCAATGTTTCCCCATGTCTAATAAAGGATGGAGGTTTTCTTTGGGTCTCCTTTTGTTGTTAATATATTTATAAAAGCATTTTTTTTATCTTTCACAGCAGNGGATTACAGGGGGTTATCCTATCCCTATCTTCCGGTTCAGGCAGGGGGCTTGACACCCTGATAATAACTGGTCTTTCAGTTAAAGACTGAAGCAAAGGAGGCATCAAGTACCTCAGCCTTTTCCTCATCCTTGGTGGCAATGTTTCCCCTCATATGCAATAAAGGATAGAGAGTCTTCTTGGCTCTCTGTTATTAATGTATTTGAAAAAAAAAAAATGTTATCTCTTGCAGCACTTGCCAGATTAAATTCTATCTGGGCCTTTGGCTTTTCTGACTTTCTCCCTGCATAACCTAATGACACCCTTGTAATTCTCCTGAGCCACTTGCCCCTTCTTCCAAAGCTAGTAAATATTTTTTTTTCCCCTTGGGTTCAATCAAAAGCTCCCTGTTAATCCAGGCCAGCCCTTGCCCCTCAGGACTGCTTCCCAAGGGACTGCTTCCCAAGGGACTGCTTCAACCAGTGCCCTGAACAGGCCAAAGACTGGAAGTCCAAGGTAAAAGTTTTGTGGCTCCATTCCATACTTCTTCAAGAATTGAAAACTCTCATTTCAAGACCACTATNCACCCCTGCCTGCTGCTCCCGAGCCAGCCCTTGCCCCTCAGGACTGCTTCCCAAGGGACTGCTTCAACCAGTGCCCTGAACAGGCCAAAGACTGGAAGTCCAAGGTAAAAGTTTTGTGGCTCCATTCCATACTTCTTCAAGAATTGAAAACTCTCATTTCAAGACCACTATGCCCAAGACAGACTCCAACCATCACATCTCCCACCAGCCCTTCTCTGTTCACAAACAGCACAGCTCAGCATCCCCAAGTTCCTCTTACCTGTAACCAGATGCAGAAATTAATTCTGAGTTGTTTCAAAGTGATCTCTGAACTCCCTTCCAATCTCATTCCCTACCGACCTGCTGCTTCTCTAGCAGACATCTTCTGCAACCGGAAAAAAAAAAAAAGATCAATAATATTGGTAGCTTTACTATCTTTTGGAAATTGTTTTCAAACAGTGTTTTCTATAGCCTCATGGTGTTGCCATATTTAACTTGCCAGACCTCATGTGCCTACTTGATTTTCTCCCTGCTTATGGATGCCATTTTGAAGAGTGCTTTATACTTCTCATACCTCTGCCACCATATTACAGGATGCTGTTTTGCTTCTTCATTATACACAAATTTAAATGTCAAGATCTCATCTTGGGCTGTAATGGCAGGGTGCAGCTGAGTGAATTCCTCCTGCAGTTCCCTTTTCTGGATTCTTCCTGTTCATCTAATTTCCAGGAATGGTTATAAAGCAAAAACCAGAGACCACGAGCCAACTGAACAAGGTAATGGTCACAATCACTTGAGAGAGATAAACCTGAAGTACCTATGAAAGACTAAAGGGATGGTGTTCAAAAATGGCATACCCAAACAGAGCATGGGGAGAGCTTTGCTTCCTCTCTTCTCTCCTGCTGAGGACACATCAGCCCTAGGCAGAGCTCAGTCCCCAGCATATATCAGATTAAGACAGGTAACTGCACTTTCCCACAGGAATCTACTTTGCACTATGGCCTTCCCAGACTACACATTTTGGGAGGAGGGATATAAAACAAGGAGGAGAATAACAAGGGGAAAAAGAGCCATACAGAGCATTGCTCCTTACTGTGTGTCCTGTATGCCCCCAACACAAGAGCCCCTGGCACAGGAGAGCTCTCAGGCAGCACAGAGAAAATAATCATCCTTCAGTCAATTCCCAGGAGACTGGATCCAGGATTACCTTCCTGATCCTTCCAGGCTCCTCTTCTGCTGCACTGGCCAGTTCTGCATCTCCAGCCCCAATTCTGGCTTCCCCCTTAGGAACAGCACCCATGTACCAGCTAACCTTCATGACCCCAAGGACAGGAGACATGGCGTGAAATAAGCTTATAAAGGCACAGTTTAATTGAAGGGCACTGTCATCAGTGTGGCAACGCTTTTCTCAGAAGTGCCTGGCTCTTAGTAAAGTTAAAACACCAGAAATATTTCACAAAGAATATATTCTTTGAAGAAAAGATAAAAAGTTGTCTGAAAGATGCAGAACATTTTTGTGTCTCCTCTGCTTTAATCCCTGTTTATCTTCTGGTAAAAGTTTGCATAATTTAAAAGAAATAAAATCAATACAAATCCAACAGTAAAAACAGAAGTTCTGTCAGACAAAACAGAAATGTGCATAATGTAACAGAGAACTATATTATGTCTCCTAAAGAGAGCTATGGGTCAGCTTGATAACAGAATTTTCCGTTTCAGATTAATCACTCTTCAGTTGAAAACAAGAAGAAAACTCTCTGCTGAGAATTTTTTTTCTCTCTCATTTTCTTTCCCCCTCTATTGAACAAAAGCCTTATTGCTCTATGACTTTTCCAAGACACCTTCAGCCTCTCAGACTGGCCACTTTGGAGTGTTTCTATGCTACCTGACACATCACCTGGCCAGCAGCTCTGGGAGCAGCCACCTCCCAGTTAGCTGCCCTCCCCTCCGGACCCTCTGCTTTCCTTGGGACTCTAAAAAAGTAACACACATTTTCTGTCCATACAGCTGCAAGAAACAGCTGGACCCCACCATCCTGTCCCTAGCAGCTTCCACCCTTCCTTAAAAACATTCAATCAGAGGCAGAGTGTGCTGCTCTGACCAGCTGCAGTTTTGGTGTACAATGGGCTGGGTTTGTCTAGTTTGGAGCTGGTTGGACCCAGCTGGAATCATGGCCCCTTTCCATACAGGTGAGCCTTGCAACCCCTGGCTCCCCAACCCCTGCTGGTTCTGCCTCATATAGAGTACTTCTCAATGTTTAAATACTGAGATTTTTTTCTTCCTGTAAGGGTGAAACTTGGATTTGAATGTTGGATTACCAGCTGATAAGCTGTTCTTCACTACCTAGTGCAAACAAAACGGGTTATAAAAGAAATTAGGTGATGAGGGTTACTGATTTCCTGGATGACTTATATATTTATATCCCTCCCTTTGTGGTAACATCAATGTCCAAAAGTTACCTGTCTGATTCTTTAGAAATTCTTTAAAGAAGGAAGATGAATGATATTAAGTGCCATGTCATCATTTACCAACTTGAATGCAAAGGACTTGTCAACAATTTATTGATGGCTTCCCACCCCATATTTTCTAATTTGTTTAAACCTGTCAAGAGTTTATCCCTTCACCAAGGGGCCCTCTACCAGTTAAACAGGAAGATAGGGACATCCCAGTACTTCCACACAACAGTCAAGACTTCCCAGAAAGCAAGGCTTTGTGTTGCAACTAAACCAGCCTAAGGAGAATTTGCCAACAAAGGGGGGATTACCTCAGTAATCCGAAGCAGAAAACTTTGCCAACTTCAGCTTTCCTGAGGGTTTGGTTTCCACAGAACAGCTCGCCTGAAGTACAGCTGTGAGGGAGAGTAGTTAAGAGCACTACTGCTCCCTCAGCACTTCTCCCTCACAAACAGCAAGGAGATAGCAATGATCTGGTTTGGGTTTTTTAAAAGACACTCCATAGCTTAATAGGAGAGAAATATAGAAGTATCTCAGGCAGTAAATAGGCGCAGCAGGTTCCAGGATCTATTTCAGCAACAGAGGTGAAAGCAGCAGGGAAACCACAGCGTCCTCTGGGGCACTGCAAACACCTCTGAAGCCAGAGCAAAAGCTCCATTTCTTCCCATCATGTCTGATAAAGTGTCATCAGAAGCTACACAACAGCTGATGGTGATGCACCCCTGAGGTTCCATCCAGCAGTTTCAATGGAGAAAACAAAGCAAGAGGAAAGATCACAAGCACAGGAATGACTGCCACACCAATGCAAACATGCAGCTGTGTTTGCTTGAAATTCACTCCTGTTTTTACCTTAGCAGTATTTTGTGACTGCCTAAAAAGCAAAGCAAACATTAATAAGTTTCCTGGCCCTGTCACAAAAAGGCACTTTAGGACTTTGCTGGGACAACACAGAGATGACTTGGGAGCAAAGAGGTATCGCAGCAGCCAGAGACAAGAGCCAGGTCCTCCCTCACCAAACCCAAGCTGTGCTTCCCACAGGGCCAGGGACTGACCTGTTGAGTGCTTTTCCTGTGGCACACAGAGCAAGGAATAAACTTGTTTGTTTTTTTAAAGTCCCTTTCGTGTAGCACTTGCTGCGCAGAACCGCGTGCCACATCCCAGCAGCAATCCCAACAGGCACAAAGCAGCTCTCACATGCTGCCAGAGCCCCGTCCCGTTCCAGCCCCAATGGTTGGTTACCCACAGCTGCAGCAATGTGCTGTTGACTCAGCAAGGCACAAAACGTCCATCCCAGAGTTTCCAGAGGCAGACAGGGCTGCAACCCACTCCAGGTGATATAAGACAAGTTTAGGGCATTTCTGCACAGGTCAGGTGAAACACTGGGTTTAAATGCTTTGTTAAATATGGTCCTTGATACTGGGTCCAAGATATTTAGAAAAGATCCAGTCTTTTTGCTGCTGCTTCATGGAGAAGGTCAAATCCATTATTCCATTCCTACCTGCCAACAGGTTTCACCCTTGCTTTTGTTTTTCCCAGAAGGCCAAGATTTTTTTGTTTTGTTTTTAAGCTTTTCCTTTAAAAGTCAATGGAAACATTTAATCACAAGAAAATATACAAAACCTTAAAATCACAAACTAGAATCAAAGCACAATTGTCAAGGCAGACTTTTAAATAACATTTGGTATACCAAAATTAAACATACTAATCTTGGATCTAGAGCTAAGGCAGTTTAGAAATAACCAGTGGGAGTAAACCCCAGCAAATACATTTGGTGTTAAGGCACCCTTAAGTGAAATTAAAAAAAAAAAAAAAAAAAAAGCTGCTGAAAGTTTACATAAATCAGTTCCCACTAATCAGTTCTCTGTTTCAGAGAAGGTACAGACAGGCATTTTCTTCCTTTTGAGCACAATGGAAAATTCAAGATTGCAAAGCTTTTATCAAGAACAAATTAGGAAAAAAACGCTCTGAGAACTACGGACTGCACAAATTGTCAAAGCAAAGCATGTGGGTTCTTTCCTTTCAAAGACCACAGGCAACATTGCCCTACCCTGCACCTTCTGCTTTTACCCCTTTGCTCTTTCCAGTCCAGCATGTTTACCACGAGCAGAAATAGGAACTGATACTCTGAATTGCTACCACATGCTGTGGAGAGCTGTGGTCAAGACCAGTCTCTAGAGATACTCAGAAAAAGGCAGTCTGCAGCAGAGAGATGGGCTCAGGACTCATGTTTGGATCTGTGCTCCTTTGGTCCTGCCCCAGTGCTACGGATTGCATGGGAGCAGCTGCAGGTCAGTCTGGGTGAAGCCATTCCCACAGTCACAGCCTAAAGGCCTGTCCCAAGGCTGCACCAGGAACTGTCCTCACCACATTTCAAATGCCTTGACTTTTTACACAGCCCGCACCTTAATTATAGTTTCCTGTTCATTGAGGAATACCAAAACATATGGAACATGGAATACCAATATGTATGGAACACCAAGAGCTAATGCAATTGGGTCTGTTCACTTCTGCACGCTTTGTGAGAATATCCCATTTGGACTTAGCTCAAACGGGGCATATCAGGATCACTGGCGACCTCCCTGAATGCATCCTTTTAAACTCCATACTGTTCATGCTCCACATGGCACTCACACAGAGAATTCACCTGCCTGATCGAGAGCAGAGATTTTGAACACTGAAATCATGACTGCCTGCTCAAACGAACACAGGGCTCAACTACTTGAGAGAACAGCTGGAGCTGTATCAGGGCAGAGTTAGGGTGGATTTGGGGAAAAGGTTCTTCACCCAGAGGATGCTGGGGCACTGAACAGGCTCCCCAGGGATTTGGTCACAGCACAAACCTGAGAGAGTTCAAGGACCATTTGGTCCTCTCAGGCACAGGGTGGGATTGTTGAGGTGTCCTGTCCAGGGCCAGGGGTTGGACTCAATGATCCTTGTGGGTTCCTTCCAACTCATCTTATTCTGTGATTTTACTCAAATAGAGGGCTGGCAGGGAAGTGTCATTTCTGCCCTGCAGTTATCCCAAAGCCCTCCAGGGAGATGAGCAGATATGAGCTGCCCCCACTGGGGCCAGGCCACCAAGGTGTGGGGCAGGAGGACCCTCTGGTGACATCTGCTCCTCACTATTCAGGGATACCTGGGATTATCCAAAAAGCCCCAGGCAGATTAATTTTTTTAACTTTACAAAATGCTGTTGCTAGCCTTCATCCACCCCTTTCAGGATGGGCTGTGGCCCTCTTACTTCCTCATGGCAGTTGCGTAATTCCCCAACACTGTTCTTCTCAACTACCACCCATCAGTTTGCTCAGATTAGAGAAGAGAGATAGGAGTTGAGACTCAACACCTTCCTCCCCACTCTGCCACAGCCCTTGAGCCCAGGACAGGAGACACTGGGGATCAGCAGCTATTGAAGGATGGCTTCAGGAATTAGAGGCTCCTGAACAACAACCCACAAACCCTGAGCTGTGAGGCAGGACAGAAGATGGAATTGCACAACAGCGGAGAAACCTCTGGTATATCACTTTCCACCCAAAAGAACACAGGAGAATCATTCTCAGCATCCTGTCAAGAAAAGTTTCCCAACACTTTTTTGTGTAGACCATCTTTTGGGTCTTCTTTAACTTTGTACCTCACAGCTTTTAGTTTTAAGGACGCAACTACACAAATCCCCCATTGATACTTGAAATGAAAGGGATGGCAGAATTTGGCTGTGTAAAGCTGCTGGGAAGGGCAAAGAGACAAAAGGACAGATGCTAGCAGTGGGCGAGCTGGGAAACTGATACAGCTCCATGCCACCAACAGCTTCCAAACAGTAGTTTCCTGTTACTGTGTTTCTGTAGGAAGCCATGCAGGCTCTTGTGTGCTGGGGTATAAAATTTAAGACTAAACACTGTTTTAACCCTCACAGCTCAAGAGAATACTGGCACACGGCTAGAAAAGGAGTGGCCTTTTGATGGCACATCCAAGGAGACCGTGAAAACACAGAAGCCAGAACTCCACCTGATCAGGAAGTCAGAAAATTATGTTAATTCACAGTATCGCTGCTAACTACAAGGAAAGATGGTCTAACACCAGAATACACATGGATTTAGGGGACCTCTGTTTATTTTGCTGCTCTGAAACAGGTTTCTTACAGACCAAGGAGCAGGTCACTTAAAACTGAAGCAGGAAGTGTCACCTCTGATTTGAAATTATAGTGAAGTCAATGTCTAAATTTCTTCAAGGATCTCAGGGGTTCTTTTTCTGCCTCACAACTTTCCTCCTATGAGTATTGAGGAAGTACTTTCCTAAATGACAGTGCAACTGAAAAGCTGAACTTATTAAATATTGGGAGACATTAACCTTGCATTGACAGGAGGTGTCATGCAATTGAAATTGTGTGAACATTTTCCTTTCTAAGAGAAAAATCTAAATAAACATGACTGTATTTAATCCTTTGCTGACAGGGGAGCAGCTGGTTCACAATGCCATTATCTGAAGCTCCACCAGACCTCATTTAAGCTGTTGGGCAGTTTCCAGCCCTGGTTTAAGATAATTGTAAAAGTCAGTAAAGACAGCAAAGAAATTAATTACAAGAAGTGAGTTGGTAGCTTATCACCTGTTTCCCAGTGAAAGCACCACGCAAAAGAAGACCTGTGAAGCTGTTCTGGAACCTGAACAACTCAGCAGCTTGAAGAGTTTTAGTTAATTTGATCAGGAGTGAAACACACCCCCATGATGAGAGAAGAGAAAGGAACCACAAAGCCAGAAGACACAGTCTAAATTTTTGACAAACCTGGGAAGCACAACCCTTAGGGAGCTGAATAACAGCACAGCTATGTG
>VYZR01033996.1:20972-35083 GCA_013400675.1 Oxylabes madagascariensis
ATTAGAGTAAATAAAGAGTCTGGGTTTAAAATAAATGCCACAATCAACTGCTGGTTTTGTTGCTTACCTTTGGTGCCACACTTGTAGCACAACACCGAAGCCAAGGGGTAAATGAAAGGCTGTGACTTTGTCCATGCTGGCAAGCTCCTGTCCTACCCTGGGAAGGTGTAAGAGGCAGCCCAGTCACAAGCACCCACTGTGACCAGTTCTTACTGGTTTGTGAGGAGTGAGGGTTTGGGTGGATTCCCTTAGCAGCCCTATTGCTGATGCAAGACAAGAGTATTTTTACAGCCTCTGTGAAGTTGCTTCCTCTCCATATTATAAATCCTAAAATGCTGCATTTAAATGCTAATTATTGATCAAAGAATAAACCTTTATGAGTTTGTTTGTTTGATTTGAGGGGCAAGACCAAAGTGAATTTCAGTGATTGTGCACTATGGAATGAGGAGCTAAGTAATTCTGTTGTACAAGTAATAAGATTTGGCTACTAGTGACAGTACACAAAAATAAACCATTTTCTATTAAATAAATGTTTTGTGGTTTTTATTGTTGTTGTTTTGTTTTGTTTTTTAATTGTGAAGATGGAAAGTCAAAAGTATATTGAACTGAATCTAAAAAGCTAAATCTTGATGCTGCTGAATTCAGTAGGTTCAGCCATATGCCCTGTGCCTTCCTACCTCGTTATTAAGCAGAAACAGCCATGAGAATAAATTAGGAGTGTTCCTTTATTGCCTTTGGTTCTGTCTTTAATTTAAATGTATTGAGTCCTCCTTCATGTTTAAAGATAAGAAGTCACAATAATATAAAAGGCTTTACTAAAAGTGACAAGACACTAATAGAAGCAATTGGAATGACTTCTGTGTTGCCCTGCCTGCATTCAATATCAACAGCCTTTCGAATGGATATTATGTACTACAGGTTACTTATATATAATCAACCAGTTTAATGTGAAGTTTTATGCATAAATGGAACTGTCTCTTTTTTTGGCTTTTTGGTTTTTTTTATTGTTTTTTTTTTAGAGATTGTTGTTGTTACACATAACAAAATCCTCTGACCTTGTCAGCAGAGAAAGGATGCAGTGCTCTTAAGAAAATATGGTAAGTTTGAGGCTTGTTATATGCAGTGTGTTCAGAGGTATGAAAGTGGATTGTGCTGGTAATGCTGTAAGCACGGTAACAGCTGTTTGGTCTGTGTGGAGCGAGTTAATAACATCAAATATACAAAATAGTTCAGTTCAAATTATGAACAAGTTGCAGTAGCATCTCAGTTGGTAGTGGAAGGATAGTATATAAAAAAGAATTATTAGCAGAAATATGTGATCTGGGGGTTTTTTTGTTTGTTTGTGGTTTGTGTTTTGGTTTTTTCTCTGACTGTATGTTTTTGTTGCAGTGGCTGGGATTTACAAAGTGAGTGTTGCTTATACTCCCTTTAGGTACTTGTTTTTGAAAACCAAGGCAGTTTATCTTGTAAAGACACCTAAACTGTGGAAAATGATTAGAGGAAACCACAAAATGTGACTTGTCTCCAGTCTGCTTCTCATATTTTGTTTCCACTTAAGCTTTAGCTGAAGTCTGCAAGTGTTCTCTAAGAGCTCAGCACATATTACTGTGAGACTCGCAGGAGACGGGTTTGTGATCTTTCTTTTCCCTACACCACCATCAAGCAAATTGATGAGAGTTGCTCTCTGTGGGAGTTCTGCACAATGGTTTGCTCCCATCAACTGAACTATCATCAGCCTGCTGTCTCTGTGTTAATTTTTAATGGCAGGGATCACTACAAATACACTTGTCTACCTTTTATCTGTCTCAAAAAAAAAAAAAATCAATGTTTTATGAATGTATTCATCACTCTGTCATGCTGCTTTTCAGTGGTAGAAACTGGGAGTTGTCAGCAGAAGCACCCCTGTGTACAAACTATAAACCAAGGCAAGAACTAATGGTACAGCTAACCCGGAATTGTGTCTGTGCAGGTTAAGAAAAGAACAGAGTAGAGAGGGAAGGAACAAACTTATACGATCTTCTGCAGAGCAGGACAGTCTGCAGGTCAGCCTGGGCTCAAGAAGCAGAGAGCATGGAGGCTGTGGTGACTGCAACACGTCGAGCGAGCCTCTTGCTTGGAGTACAGGGTACCTGTGTGTGGGCTGCGTGCTCAGCTTGGGTTTGCTGGGGCTTGTTTGCATGACAGTAAAATCCTTTAGTGCTGGGGAGGTTGCTGTGATAGTGGTTGGGAAGCCATATAAAATGCACACAAGTAATACATTACTTTGACCTTAGCCTGCACAGCTAAATGCCCCATGGGGGTAAACACTTTGGAAGATAATTGCTCCTTTAAACACCAGACTGTCCTAAGCAATTTCCCAGAAAATACGGAGTAGCTCATGCCTGAGAGTGAGAAGACTGCAGGAAATCAGCAAAGAGACCAAAAAATCCCCAAATCTAACGAGTGAGAGTGAACCTGTCAAATAATGTAGGTCCAGAAAACGGTTGGTTATGGGTGTAAAGGAGATTGTTCAATAGGCTGTGGGTTGGCATGTCCAGCTTTGTGCTGGAAATTGCCCTTAAATCAAAGCATGCAAAACTTCACTCAGCTGAGACCTGCTGTTGTAAGCAGGGTAACTTTTCTCTATGAGCTTGATGCATGCTTCCAATCTGCAGGAATGGCTGCACTCAGCTTCCTGGGAAAACACAGCACCATGGTCAGCTCTCTGCTCTAAGTGACAGTGGCTGAGAGCTCCTCAAATGCTGGCTGAAGGGATCTGCATTGCTGTTTGCCTGTTACCTGCTGTGTCCTTTCCCTGGGGTGCTTCAGCTTCTCCCTGGCACACATGCACTACCTGGAGCTGTTTGCTGGCAGGGAATTATTTGTTTGAACAATAGGACACATCTGATTTTTAACCTCATCAGCAGAAGATGTGCAAAGGAGGGTACTGCATCAATTACTTCAGCTATCAATGAGTGGCTGCTCCCCAGTTAAGGAAAGTTATGGTTTTGATTTCTGCAAATTTCTGTGATTCCGTGATATACCAGAAAGTGTGGATTATATTCTAGCCAGCAGCTAGGTGAAGCAAAACGCATCTGAAAAAGAGCACTGAGAAGTGACTCCAGTTCTAACAGAGACTGATGTGTCTTGGCTGTTGTCAGTGTGCAGCTAGAAGGAAAAAAAAAGCTAACCATAAAAGCATCTGAAGTCTTAATAACTCTCAGAAAAATGAGCAATGTGTGAAAGATTTTTCCTCAGCAAGGCAAACTCCATCATACCTGCAGATGATGTTATCCCAAAGTAAATTAATGAAGTGGTGACATTCAGGGAAGGAACTGACAAAAGCTGACAGCTTTGTACACATCTTCAAGCATGGAAATGAGTGATATTTTTTGGCAGACTTACTGTTGAAACAGGGATGGTAAAAAAATAAAACCATAGTAGACTGACAGAGAGCCCACTCACAAGTTGTTTACTGAAATGAAGATACAGCTGAAAGTAATTACTTGTTTCCCAGAGGTATAAGTGATAGTGCCTTGTACAAGAAATAATACTTGGTTATTTCAGTTGGAATGTAAAATAGGATAGAAAGGTTTCCCCTTTCTGAGGTTAGATGCTGGGTATTTCCACCTCCTTTCAGAAAAGTATGTGTTTATGAATGTAATATATAGAACATATGCAGTCAACCATCTATATGCCACTGGCAATTAGGAAGTGAGGCAATGTCCAATATTGTTTTCCATTAACAGCCAGGATCTCACTGTACAGATTCTGATTAAAAGCCTGACGTTGCGGCGGGTAAGATTAAAAATACTCCTTTAAAACAGTGTATTTCTGAAGATGATCCTCTCCTGGCTACAAAATCATCTTGAGACACTTGGAGGCAGGGCTGCTTGATCTTGATTTTAGCTGTGTGCAAACTGTAGTAAAATCACAATTGCATTCAGTGCTAGCTACTCTGTACCTTCTTGCTGAAGAACAATTCTTTTCTACGTCCTCTCTTCCAGACTGGGAAATGCAGGAAGGCAGCCTGGCAGCTTTTGCAGAGGTTGCCTCAGTGCCATCTTTTCCTAACGTGGGTTTGCAGTCAGCCCCTCGTAAGCAGCCTCTCTTGCCTTGCCACAGGCCACGGAAAAGGAAGCATTGCTTTTTTTGGTTTTCCTCTGCTTAAAGACAAGGCTGCTTCTTACCTGTGCCAGTTCAAGTACTGACTTTCTTTTCTTCCTCCTTCAGTAAAGTGGGGTGATTCACAAAATCTTCAGAAAGATAGCATTATACACAGTTTATAGTACAAAGGGGGGGAAAAAAAGGTCAGATGAATGAGCATGAAGGAGATTTCTCCTGTGTCCTTTGGAGGAGAAGCAGAAAGATTGGGAATGGTATCTATGCACAGTAGGTGTCTGCCTTGACTACCTGACAATACATGGTCATTGCAAAGGTGAGTCCAAGAATCTAAGAGAAAAGAAACAACAAACAATCGTTTGTCAGTAAGTAAAAAACCCCTATTTATTGAAATAACAAGAAAAGAAGAGAAAAGCATGACCCTGGTTTTGTTCACACACAAGACATGTCACATACTGGTTTTCCTGCCTGTTCATGTCCTTGTTCTAGTCCTAGAGTCTGTCTGCCTTTTGTCCTTATCTGTACTGCTGTCTTACAGAATGAACAGCGAGAGCAGGGGAGAGTTGATTTCTCCATCAAGAGCAGCCACCAGATAATGGGAAGAGGTATATTGAAAAAAACTGGGATGCCTCTTGCTTGAAAATATTTTACAGTAGCAATCCACAGCTGTGTGGGTATTGTGTGGGTATCCCTGTAGCTGTTGTTTTGAAAGACATTGGCTTAATCCCTGGCTCTATGGATGCTGTGGTTTACTTGACTGTACTTTACTTTTCCAAGTGTGTGTGAGCACAGGTCCCTGTGGGGGAATCACTGGAGACTGAACATGCATTAATCATGGCCATCAAGGCCTCATCAACAATGGATGTGTTTTTCTACTCAGCCTATTCAAGAGAAGCAGCAGGGAGGTGGGGGCTCTTCTCCCAGCCGAGCACTGACCTGTGCTGCTGCCTCTGGTAGATTACTTCATCAAAAGGGGATGGGGGAGAGAGCCTTATTTTCCTTCCAGCTGAAGTACCTATATGAATGTACTAAGTGCTTGTTACTTTCCCTTTGCAACACCACTGTAAGAGTTGTCACTGAAATTAAGGTCTGCCAGTTGGAAAATTTCAGAGTATGAATTCTGTTTTAAGCACTTAATTTGAGCACTTCAAATTTAGTCTTTACATGAGTAATAGTTCCTGTTAATGAGTACTTTGAAAGACTATATGAATACACACAGACACTAATATATTTATGATGAAAAAAATGGTTATGAAGCTGTTAATCTTCCTCAAGTCTCACTCTTCCACAGTGAAATCAGATTATTAGGTTTTGGTGTGCTGTTTATAGCAAGCACTGGCCTTTTGGAAGTATCCCTGAACTCAGCCCTCTGCTTCCTGGCAAAGGAACACCTTTGGGGACAGCTACATAACAAAACAGTGGTGGCTGAACTTGGTTTATCATTTGAAGCATGCACAACTGAGGAAGATTCTTCTGTTGTTGTGCTAAATGTCCTTCAAATTACATCACTGTATGATTCGATAAGATGCTTAACATGAAAAACTGTCACATGCCATGGGCCAGGACAAAACTGAAACAGCAGCAAGAGAGGGAGCCCAGCTCATTTTGGGTGACAGAAACTTTTGTCATCAGGTAAATTCAATCACATCAGGCAGCTGGAAAGCAGACTAAAAATCAGCTGTGTTCTGAGGTGTTTTCCCTGCATTGCACAGCATTTACTAGGAGTGTGAATTTGCATTGTTAAATTGTCTGAAGCGTTTCCTCCCGTGCAAACTAGCAATGTCTTTCTGTCAGAAAGATAGTACTGTCTTAGAACTTATGATATTTAGGGTATTTATGAGAAGGACTCTGACCAGGGGCTGCTGGGGGGCTTTTTTGTGTGTTCTTTAAAGATACCCTAAATCCTAAATGGATGCTCAAAAGCTGGCTTGATTTTTTTAATTATGGTAATATATTAACAACAGTCATAAATTGTCTGTCTGCCATATGATCTTGTGCTTTTTTCTCTAAGCATATCTGCTTACTATACTGGAACAAACCCCAAAACCTACTCAATTTGGGCCTGTGAAGCATCAGGCATTTGCAGTAATAAGCTGCAGCCAATACATGACATATGAGAGAGTAAGATATGTGCCCTTCTGCCTAATCTGTCATTAGTGGGAATGTGAGCCGAATACTGATCCCAGGCTCTCTCTTGCTGCTGCTAGTGGCATACCAGGAAAAAATAATTAAAACCACCCCAACTAAACCAAACAACCGTGGGTTCATCTACAGTTACATGGTGTTAATTAGCTTAGCAAGGATAGTCTTTGTGCTTGCATGTTGAGTGTGAGAGAGGGGGAGCTGGAAACTAAAGCTACATCTTCACTGAATTTAGGAAAGGGACTTTGAACTAGCCTGAGCTCCAGCACAATGTTCACCTGTGGTGGACACAAAGTGGTGGACAACAGATTCTACTCTGATCAAAGTCAGGGCAAAGACCTGCAACTCAAAAATCTGATAGGCAAGTCTATGCCAATCATACCTACTGAGTTTCTTTGCCATTAATAGCAAGGGAACACAGGTTTATGTTTATGGGCCGGGTTGATGAATGGGCACCACATCTTGCCTTGTAATTTACCCTGGGCAGGAGGTTGAAGACTTAAACTACCTCCAGACTGCGTTCAAGTTGGATATTTAGCCTAAGTTCTCTCTGGAGAATAACTGGACAAATACAGGGACCCTAAAGGCAGTTCATCCTACCCTGACTAGGTGTCTGGAGTCCAGTCTCCGCTCCCAAGTCCAGTTTCAGTCTTAGATAAACCACTTGATAAAGTGCCAGCTGGGCAGTATTCCTAGTTCTCTGCCTTGTACACAGTATTGTAACTAAAGTAAAACACAAAGTACTTAATAATTTTGCATGATGGTAGAGGAAAATTCCGCAAGATTTAAAACCAGCTTGAGCAGGTATATATCTGAATCTATGGTTACTTAGTTAGTTACAATTAGTTAGGACTTAAAAATTGATATGAAACTGTACCTGCACCATAGCTGTGCACAATCCAAAGATTCCCACTGCCAGTAAGTTTTCCTGGAGCCATACTTTCACAGTTTCATAGCAAGGCTAAAAAAAAAAAACAAGCCAAGAATATTGTATTAGCCATAAATACAGCTCTACTCTCCTGGGAATATGAGAAGCCAGAGAAAAAATGGATCTGACCTAGCTGCTAGGTAGGCTGGATTATCATTTCAGTGCTGGAGCTACTACAATGTATTTTTGGGTTGAAGCTTGAACATGGAGTACTAATCCCAGTGACACAAAAAAAGTACACCTCCAAAATGCTGCAGGAGCACTGCTCCATATAAATTCAGCACAGTAAAAATACTGTGCTGGTTTTGGCTGGGTTAAAGTTAACATTCTTCTCAGTGTCTGGTGTGGGGCTGTGTTTTGGATTTGTCCTGAACACAAGGCTGATAATCTGGAGATATTTTTGTTATCATTGAGCAGGGCTTACACAGAGCATGGTTTTTGGTTTCCCTATTGAACTGTCTTTGTCTCAACCCACTCTTTTCTCACTTTTACTCTTCTCCTTCTCCCCTTGATCCCACTGGTGGAAAAGCGAGCAGGCAGCTGTGTGAGGCTTAGTAGCCAGCTGGAGTTAAACTGCAACAAAGAAACAAGCACTGGGTTTGGGTCCTCTTTGCCCTCTAAAACCCAACCAGAAGCAATTAAAATCTTACAATGGGGCTTTCATTTTCTCCACGTTTCAGGGAAATGAACAATTCTTGTAATACATAAAGACACATGAAACCCAACAGTCCCAGTGCAAATGGCTCAGTAGCTGCTCTTGCTGCACATGGGCCCATTTCATACCATTTTCCACCATTTCAAACTGCACTATGGGCACTCCTCCATTATTTTCTTTCTGCTTTAAATTCTGCAGTAGCTGTAGCCCTGTTTTACTGGTCCAGTTTTGGGGAGGGTGGAATTGGCCCAAGTGAAACCTTTCTTTAAATAATAATGTCTGTGAGACAACCTTGTGCAAAAACAATGCCCCCCTGTCTTGTAAATGTTCATGGCCAAGAATCATTTAGCCTTCAGTTAGGGGCTTGTACATATGTATAAAAGAAGAACTATTAATGCCCATCAGAAGCCAGAGGGTTAACCTCCATTGATTCTTACTGCCCTGAATAAAATAGAAGAAGAATTTGTCAGTCCTTAAATTAAAAANAAGCCCTGAATGAGAGATCCTGGTGGGAGAAGAGTGCGCTCAAGGCCCTCACAGTCCTCTTGCTTTAGGACTGCCTGGGCTATGATAAGCTGCGGCTGCTGCTCCAGGGCCTGTGTGTGCATGAACCATTTGCCTTTATTGCTACCTGATCCCAGTAGGTGGGACACTAAAAAGGACATTCCTGCCATTTCCTAGCTAGATGTCACTAGTCTGTGCTGCGGATCAGTGTTGGAATGGACCTGTCTGCAATGTGAAACAACAGCTTAGAGCCTACTGAAAGGAAACCAGCTCATAAAAATAACTAAATAGGGGGTTTTGTTGGAGGTCAAAGGCCAGAGCTCAACAGGAGCCTTCTGAAAGCACCTGATGAAAGGTGAATTAGGACGGATGACTGAGGTGCACAGCTTATCATCTGTGCAGCCCTGCAAATGACTACCTGCCTGCGCTTCACCTGGGCTGCAAGGCAGCTGCTGCTGTGTGCTGCAGAGCTACTCACCGCTTTCCACCAGGTCCCTGGGGAATGGAGCCCACAGTTCTCACTGAATTCTAAGCAGCAGGAGTCTGGCACCCGGGTTGTGTTGTACACTTCAAACCAGTCCGTGTAGTTGGAGACTCCACAGCATCTGAACTGGAAAAAGATGAACCGAGGTGATACCGTAAGTGTGATCTGTCACTGACTTCTGCCTGTTCTGACTTTGCCTCCTGGAGCTTGACACTCAGTGCATTTCAATTACATCAGCAGAGGCTTGAAATTTTAAAGAAATACAGTACTTCCTCAGCTTTACCCAAACCTTTTTCTCCACTCTTTTGTATTATGTGTAAATATGGCCTTGTATGCAGCTAATGTGGATACAAGAAGCAAAGGCCCCTATTTGCAATGGGAGGATACTGCAGGAGCTGAAACTGGACTACCTCGGACAAGTACTGAAATTTGAGTTATTGACTGACCAGAATTATAACAGTTGTTGGCAGCTTGTCAGGAAAAAAGATTCAGGTACAGCACCCAAGAGATGAAGATACTGGGATCTCTAGAGCCCACTACTTCTGGGATCATGACTGAAGTAAACAAGGCAAATTTCTCACTAAGCTGTTAATTACTAATCACCTTTGAAAGTCTTTGCCAGTCAGCAAAAGATGTATTTCCTCCTCTTCTCTCTGTGGTGCAGTTCTTTAATGTCATCTTCTGATGCTGCTGTAATAGTTGTGCCTTAAGTGTCTGCCTACAACGACACAGTGTGTGCAGAGATCACAACACTGCTAAATCAGGTCTGTTTGACTTTGGTAGTGAGATGAAAGGTACAGAAACACACAGTGGTACAGAGAATGGCTCTGTGGCCATCTTCCCTGGGGAACTGGGGCTAGGAAATAAGCTAGGACTCATTACCATATAGATGTATACACCATCTGTTGTCCCTATGCAAAAGTATGAATTTGTTGGTATTTAGACACTTCAGCACCAGTGAGTAAAACAAGACAACACTGGGCTGCAGAGCTGCTCTCTGCTATTCACAGTACCTCACACTTTTTCAGGGCTATGCCAGCCACCTACATGGTCCCAAAATTACTTGCCAAGATCTAATTTTTTTAAATGTGATTTTATATAAGCCTGAAGAGTATTTTTCACATCCCTGTAGAGACCACTTCTCTTGTTTCTGAGAGACTCATAATCATGTAGACATCTGCACCACCAGGGCCAAAGACCTAATCGAGATCCTGATGTTTACACTGGCTNCCAAGAATCATTTAGCCTTCAGTTAGGGGCTTGTACATATGTATAAAAGAAGAACTATTAATGCCCATCAGAAGCCAGAGGGTTAACCTCCATTGATTCTTACTGCCCTGAATAAAATAGAAGAAGAATTTGTCAGTCCTTAAATTAAAAAAATTACCTGGAGTTACTCAAGAAGTGTAAGGAAGCTGTGTTTGATGTGAACTCAGCCTCCGTGTGTACCAATCCATGCATATGAAATCTCACTAGAAAGTGGCCAAGAGAGCTTTACTCATTGTATTCACAAACCATTAGAACCAGCAAAACTTAGTTATAATTCCACTTCATCAGGTGGCCTTACTCCACACCCCTCCTGTGTAATTGCACTACCTGTAATTAGCACAAAGAATTGCTGAGCTAATTTCAGAGACATATTTAGGCTCTGACTATGTGTTCTAGAAAGATCTTGCTGAGGCCATTGTAGGGAAATTATCCCATCGAGTTTTGAATTTGATTACAGGCAAGTGCAGAATCTCAACGAAAAAAAATGCTGCTGGCAACTCAGCGGAACAGTTCCCACTCTTCTGTGCAGTGGAAGCCCTGAATGAGAGATCCTGGTGGGAGAAGAGTGCGCTCAAGGCCCTCACAGTCCTCTTGCTTTAGGACTGCCTGGGCTATGATAAGCTGCGGCTGCTGCTCCAGGGCCTGTGTGTGCATGAACCATTTGCCTTTATTGCTACCTGATCCCAGTAGGTGGGACACTAAAAAGGACATTCCTGCCATTTCCTAGCTAGATGTCACTAGTCTGTGCTGCGGATCAGTGTTGGAATGGACCTGTCTGCAATGTGAAACAACAGCTTAGAGCCTACTGAAAGGAAACCAGCTCATAAAAATAACTAAATAGGGGGTTTTGTTGGAGGTCAAAGGCCAGAGCTCAACAGGAGCCTTCTGAAAGCACCTGATGAAAGGTGAATTAGGACGGATGACTGAGGTGCACAGCTTATCATCTGTGCAGCCCTGCAAATGACTACCTGCCTGCGCTTCACCTGGGCTGCAAGGCAGCTGCTGCTGTGTGCTGCAGAGCTACTCACCGCTTTCCACCAGGTCCCTGGGGAATGGAGCCCACAGTTCTTACTGAATTCTAAGCAGCAGGAGTCTGGCACCCGGGTTGTGTTGTACACTTCAAACCAGTCCGTGTAGTTGGAGACTCCACAGCATCTGAACTGGAAAAAGATGAACCGAGGTGATACCGTAAGTGTGATCTGTCACTGACTTCTGCCTGTTCTGACTTTGCCTCCTGGAGCTTGACACTCAGTGCATTTCAATTACATCAGCAGAGGCTTGAAATTTTAAAGAAATACAGTACTTCCTCAGCTTTACCCAAACCTTTTTCTCCACTCTTTTGTATTATGTGTAAATATGGCCTTGTATGCAGCTAATGTGGATACAAGAAGCAAAGGCCCCTATTTGCAATGGGAGGATACTGCAGGAGCTGAAACTGGACTACCTCGGACAAGTACTGAAATTTGAGTTATTGACTGACCAGAATTATAACAGTTGTTGGCAGCTTGTCAGGAAAAAAGATTCAGGTACAGCACCCAAGAGATGAAGATACTGGCATCTCTAGAGCCCACTACTTCTGGGATCATGATTGAAGTAAACAAGGCAAATTTCTCACTAAGCTGTTAATTACTAATCACCTTTGAAAGTCTTTGCCAGTCAGCAAAAGATGTATTTCCTCCTCTTCTCTCTGTGGTGCAGTTCTTTAATGTCATCTTCTGATGCTGCTGTAATAGTTGTGCCTTAAGTGTCTGCCTACAACGACACAGTGTGTGCAGAGATCACAACACTGCTAAATCAGGTCTGTTTGACTTTGGTAGTGAGATGAAAGGTACAGAAACACACAGTGGTACAGAGAATGGCTCTGTGGCCATCTTCCCTGGGGAACTGGGGCTAGGAAATAAGCTAGGACTCATTACCATATAGATGTATACACCATCTGTTGTCCCTATGCAAAAGTATGAATTTGTTGGTATTTAGACACTTCAGCACCAGTGAGTAAAACAAGACAACACTGGGCTGCAGAGCTGCTCTTTGCTATTCACAGTACCTCACACTTTTTCAGGGCTATGCCAGCCACCTACATGGTCCCAAAATTACTTGCCAAGATCTAATTTTTTTAAATGTGATTTTATATAAGCCTGAAGAGTATTTTTCACATCCCTGTAGAGACCACTTCTCTTGTTTCTGAGAGACTCATAATCATGTAGACATCTGCACCACCAGGGCCAAAGACCTAATCGAGATCCTGATGTTTACACTGGCTTGAGGGAGAGTTTTCCTTTGTTATATAATAGTTGTAGATTTCAGGCTGTAGTAGAGTTGAAGTGTTCAGGTCTTGTTGCGCACACAAAGTGTGCCTCTCTAGACCTATAGAGGGCAGAGGTGTCACACACTGCCTCATGCATCATATGATGCTTCAAGCACTCAGAAAGTACTCCTTGATAGAGACATTTCAGTGCTCACAGCAGAGTTTTTCTTCTGTCAAGGAAAAGTCAGAAAACTTTCCTGGACTAACATCTATCCCTCCAAGTTTCTGCTCCGAATTTTGATTTGGTCTGTAGTAGGACTCAATCCTCCACTTGCAAATGTTTGATTTGTAAGTTTACAAGCTTCATTTTCTACAAATTGACATGAAACTAGAAAAAAAAGTTTGTGCCTTTCTTTTTTTCCTCTGTGTTCCTGCACAGAACAGGAGGTCCATGCGTAACAGGTCCCAAAAGCGGGTAGGAGCAGCCTGGAACACATGGCATGCATTTGAGGAAGGCTGGTTTATTTGGAAATCTAACAAGAAGGTCTTGCAGGCTGTCATCATTAGAGTCGGGAGGCAGCTCTTTGATAGACAGTGAGAAGTGACAGCTTGTAAACAGCAAGCCTTAAAAATGTGGCTCATCTGTGATGTAGAGAGTGCAGCGGTAAGGGCTGAGACATTTGAGTGATGTTCTGGCCAAACACAAGTGACACAAGTTTGCATAAATCAGAACTAGACTCCTTCTCCCCATAATAATGCATGGCTGAAGGTGTCAGTCTGACAGACGAAGGAGATGAAGATGAAGCACGGGTTTTGTAGCCAAGTGCTCACAAACGGTTGAGGACAGCTGCTCCTATGGAGCCTGTGAAGCAGGAGGTGGCTAGGCCATGAGCTAGGATTGGGACTCCAAAGAGCAAAAATTCCTGATAAATCACAAGGTGAGAATAGGAAGGGATGCAGCTGCAAAGATGAGCTGCAGTTGGACACAAACGGTATAAATAAAGGACATAGCACAGGATCAATAGTCTTGGGACTGGAAGAAAATTGTCTGTAACTATAACCGAAAGAAGTATCTTTGGAAGACAAAGGAAGGATGAGCAATGGGATTAAAAAGCGGATGATCCATAGCCCTAATCAAGAGGAGGTGATGAATACAGCAGAGTTCTAACACCACAGAGACCTGAGAGTGCAGAAGCAAGTGAGGGAGCACTGCTCAGTGAAGGCCAAGTTCCGTGACTGGCATCTCTAGGGAGCAGGGGCACTGATCCATGGTCAAAGATGCAGGAACGAGGAAATGAGCAGCAACGGGATTGAATGGATCACCAGTTCAGATTCAGCAAAGAGGTCCAGCTATAAGCCAGAAAGGCACATAAGCTGAGAGTTCAATTAACTCAGAGACTTCACTGTGGATGTCCAAATAGAAAAGAGAGAGTGCAGGAGTGATTTTGGATCATGTGACAAGCAACTGATTTATCCCAGGTTGATGCAGCTGAACAGTAAGCAGCCAAATTGTTGAGGGAGATGAGGGACCATTAGAAGAAAGGGGAATATGGAGGATTTTTTTTAGAGTCGTCTTAGATTTGAGAGCAATGTTCTCTTGAAAATTGGCAAGGTGTCTAAGCAGGGATAGTTGGAAACAGGCCTACACCTGGAGGATGGAGAAAGCTCAGGGCACATGAAGGATAATGTCTGTCACCAGCAGTTTGTTGTGGTCAGTTCTACCACAAAGGTTGGCTGATGTTCTGCCAATGCCAGTCATGAAAGCATTGAAGACTTGATT
>VYZR01034000.1:0-17716 GCA_013400675.1 Oxylabes madagascariensis
GGGGGGGCGGGGGGTGTTGTGTGTGTGTTTCAGGGTGCTTTACTGGGTTAAGGAGTTTGTTTTTTTTTTTTAATTTCTTTTTGTTTTACTACTGCATGGCAAAAGGCTGCCATCCAGGCCACCAGGCAATACCTACAAACCTGAGAGACACACAAGAGAGACATGAGAACGGCAGTGAAATCCGTGTGCAGGTACCAAAATCTGAACCAAAACATGCAGACGACAACATAAATGCAGCATTTGCAGATTGAGGAAAGCAGCCAGCTTCCTACCAGTCACCCCGTTAGGACAAGTTTCCTCGTCACAACTATACTGATAGAGGAGTGGATAATTAACCACCCAATGTCTGTACTGTACCCGTGATTGTCCAGTGTTATCTGACAGTGCTTTCAGAGATAACACTGCACAATGGCCTGTTTGGAAAAATGGGTAAAGTGGAAAGAAGTACTGGAAAGCTGCATGAAAAAGAATAATGGCACTATTCAGATGCTAAGCTACTAAATTCAACTGTTCCACATAAACACTCATTGGACTCTGAAAGCTGTCCTAACAAAGGGTACATAACTTTGATGGAAACACTGGTATTCCAGTGGCTGCACTTCCCCTTGGCTCCATCTCTTAGTTCATAAGAGAGAAAAAGGAATTCATCTGCCACTGGCCATTAAAAGGAAGAGGGATTTAGGAACCACAATGTTGAAAGCAGAGGGAAAATAGCTGAAGCACCCCAAAATACCAGACACAGAGCAAGGCAGATCATGTCAAGCGGTTCTCTCAGCAAAATCAGAATCCAAATTCTGACCACCCAATCTGGGAGACAAATTGTTCCAAATCAAGGGGGAAAAGAAAGTTCTTTGCTAACCAAGAGTAAATAATTTAAATAAATATGTATGTCCAGTCTAACAGCATACAAGCCTATCCTAAATCTGAGAATCTCCGCTTTTCCTGTGGCCAGATGATTCCAGCTGGCACATCCATAGGTCACCTCCAGTG
This sequence comes from Oxylabes madagascariensis, assembly GCA_013400675.1. Classification (NCBI taxonomy): domain Eukaryota; kingdom Metazoa; phylum Chordata; class Aves; order Passeriformes; family Timaliidae; genus Oxylabes; species Oxylabes madagascariensis. The sequence continues at coordinate 991 of VYZR01034000.1, forward strand.
CTCAGACCAAACAGCATCGCCGTTATCTGCTCATAAGTGAACCAGGATTAAATACTTATAAACCAAGGGGGGCTACATCTTGCTCTTACTGACCCATTAGCCATTAGGAATAGCTTTCCCAAAACCACTGGAATCACACATCTCTTGTAACTGAGATTAGAATTTAATGTGATACCTCTGAGGATTTTTTTTGCTGCTCTCCAGTTCATATTAGCTAATGAGCAGCTTTGCCTCTATCAGGAAACTGGACTAATGTGCAACCTAACAAAATGGGTTTGCACCTCTGTCTATTCTAACAGGTAAAAAATGCCCTGTGGATTGAAAAAGTTGTGTTTCACACACATTGCTCTTGTCCTGCAGGGCAAGCTTACACAGGGAGGAGGAGGACAGGACAGAGGTGGGACTTTCTTCCTTACCACCAGGCCTGCAAAACCATCAACGTGACAATATCTGCACTACTTAATATACTAGAAAATGTCTTCAAATGCAGGTAGGAAACAAAACTTTATCAGCCGTGTTCCTGGAGAGGAAGGGAAGGTATGATACGGTGAAGGACCTCTCACTCCCAATTCCTGCACGCCTTCCAAAACAAGATCTTGAATAGGTTTTATTGGACTTCCACATCTCCTCAAGGCTGGGTTAACGAATCATATCTAATGCTGGAGACATTGGCAGAAAGCTCGTCAACCTGCTTCACATTTTATGCACTTGCCAAATTTGGGGGAAAAGAAATGGAATAAATAGTACATGCAAAGAGAAAGGGAAGAGAAGTTTGTTCTTCAGCTAAGTGAAAAAATGGTACAAGAAGGGAAAGAAATCAAGCAATAAGCTCATCAATAAACAGAATTGATAAAATAAACCCATGAAAGACTGAGCCAGAGTTGTCCTCACCGACAGCAGAGGAATCCAAACATCATGCCTGCATGTTTACATCAGCAGAGAAAAAGAGACACAGGAATGGGTCTTTAAGCCACCTTTCCTGAACTGAATTTCTACTGACTTCCTGCACCTGTGGAAAAGGCACAGTGAAAAAAAAAAAAAACACTTTCTAGCTAAGGGACTGCCCCAGTATCCCCTACAGAGAATGACTACAACTTCAGGGGCTCAGGCAACTGGAAAAGCAGGATACTGAGTGATAAGGGAGAAAAAAGAGAAAACGTGGAGCTACATGATAGCTCCTTGTGGCCCTTCCTACACCATATGTGACCTCATCCCCTTTTCCTTCTTCCAGCTTCTCAAAAACATTGATCAGAAATTCCGCCTGTTACAGCCTCCTACATAATTCTGCAGAAAACCAGGACAGAGCCCAGCAGGTTTTCCTGCACAGCTGCAGGAAACAGCCCCACTATTGCCAGACAGCTTTCGCAAGGGATGGATACTGAAGGATGGACTTGCCCCTTGGCTCATACCACTGCAGCTCTTACCCTGCCCAGCACTGCCACCAGCTTTGCAGGACGGCCTTTGGAGCCTTCCCCAGGGCCCTGGATTTACCTGGAGACAGGAACAGGATGGGGCCAGGCAGTGGGGAACCGTGTTGCCACCCCCAGAAAAGGAGGATTGCTGGCATGAGGAGGACACCTGCTCAGAAAGACCCAAACATTTCCCTTTCTTCCCCTTACTGTGGAGCTTCTTTCAGTCACATTATTCCAAGGAATTCTGATTTTTGCAAGAACTCTGGTGTCATCCCCATTAGATGATAAACATTTATAAGCCAAAGCATAATTTCAAATACTTAGCCCTTAGTTAAACACTAGAAAGTAAAGGTCAAACTGTAAACATCAGTATTTTTCTAAGGATTGCGCGCATTCATGTTTTGAATTCTTGTTTTCATTAAGTAAACCCCAGGCAAGAGATAACAGATGCCTAATTTCAAAGACCCTGAAACTTCTAATTTGGCACGCAATGGCATGTGCTGTAACGACGTTTACAGAAGCGCTCTCTGAAGCGTTCACACATGAAAAATTAAAGTGGAGAGAGTTTGTTTTATTTAAATCAAACCTATTTTCAGAAACCTTTTATCCAGCCATAAACTGCTGTGCAGCAAAAGATCAACATTTGTGCCTCCAAGTTTTCTTCCTAATAACAAGCCAGGAAGGCACCGCGCTCTGCCTCAAAGGACCATTAGGAAAGTATTTTTTTGCTGGGGGGTTTATGGGGATGTTTGCTACTCAGACAGATAAAGACGATTAAATGTTCCCGCAAAGCCAAGCACTCAAAAGTGAGAAAAAGGCAGAATTACGGTAAATTGAGCCATTTTCCCTCTCCTCATGCATGTGCATGACACAGCACACTCCCGTTTTCCCGGCAGGGTGCTTGTCCAGGGAGAGAAAGGGGCTGCTCTGACCCCCCAAGGCCATTTGGTCCCGGTGTGATGAGCCCCAGTGCTCCCAGACCCCCCTGGGCACCCAGGGCTCAACCCAGAGGCAGAGCAGCAGTGCCTTGGTGTGCCACGGCCCTCTGGACATGGCACAGATTTGAATTTGTCTTCGCTGTTTCCCAGCATAGAGAAAGGATGAGCTTTCCCCAGTTTCACAGGCTGGGAAGCAAAGAAGGAAAAGGGAAGCTGAGGCAGCCAGGGCTATGGGGACAGTGCAATCAGGCATGCCAAAGCTTTTTAATTTCTCAGAGCTTTACAATGGTATTTTCTACACTGCAGCTCTCCTGAGCTTCTTCTGCAACTGCCCAGGTTTTCAGGCTGGTACCCTGGGTCTCAAGTCAGATACCCAGAATATGAGGAACACTAAAATTAGTGACCACCCATGAAGAGTTTGGTTTCAGTAACTTGCCTGGAATCACTCTGGCAGAAGCACGGAAAGTGCTAATTCCCTAGTGAACATCTGAACAGCCTTTAATACTTTTTCCTCTTTCCACAAACCCCCACCTCACTCACCATTCCTCTTTCCACTCCTGCCAGAAATGGGGTAGAGATCCTTGGACAATGGTGTCTTTTACCACACAACCCTGATTCATTCCCCAAGCAGGTCTGTAATTGTAGTGGTCTAATTAAAGGCTGTATCATAGCACAGAAAATGGGAGTAGAGCCGGGAAGAGAATTAAAGTTGAAAGATAATTTTGGTATATCCTAAATGTTTTTAAATACAGTTTGCACACATGTGTGTGATGTCCTTGACTTCAAAAAAAAAAAAAAATCAAAATAAAGCTGCAAAAAATCCACTGAACAGCTGGAAGCAAATTCCAGCAGGGCTGGGACCCTTGGAGTTGCTGAAGAGACTCCAGGAGTTGAGGCGAGCACAGGACCTGTGTGAAGGACAGCACCGTGCCCTTTGCTGTGCAGACAAGAGGGAGCTGAGGAGCTTTGTCTGGGGCCTTTGCAGAAGGGAAAAATGCCAGCTCCACTTCAGGATTCTGGAGGGAAACATGCCGAACACAAACTTTTCTATACCACCCCCCCAAAATCCCTAAGTCTTGCGCTCTCGCGTCTCCTCTATTCTGTATGTATCTATGCATCGAGGGACGAGAGGAGCTCTGCAAACATCCACTCCCCTCCTGCAAGCACAGAGGGAGATCTCGCAGGCGTTCCTGGGATTACTCCCCTCCTGGAAATGCAGCTGCAATTCCAGAGCAATTCCCCTCCGGGCCGTGCCCCCCTCCATCTCCCCGAGGGACAGACCCAGCCTGGGTGGGGGCTGCGGGACAGCAGCCGCCCCGCAGCTGGGAGAAGCCGCAGCCGGTCCTGCGAGGACCGGGGGTTCCAGGTTTTCCCCTCAAACATCAGGCCAGCACGTGCGAGGGGAGAGGTTGGAAATGTTCATCAAGTGGCCGAGCTTGGCAGCAAAGCGAAGTGAAAGTCACTCTGCTGCCAAATCTCAACAGCACGGTGGTGCTAGAGCTGCTCAAATTGGCGGATATCTCACTGTTTCAAGGCAAGAAAAGCTTCTTTTTTCCTTTTCCCAAAAAGCTGGTGGTGTCAGTCCCACATCAGCCACATGCCACACACACACACACAGAAGCTCTGCCACTGAAACTCGCACATTGTGAAGAGAAGGGTTCGTCCCGATTTACAGCAAATGCCTGCGAAGTTTTAGATTTCAGATCCACCCATCACAATAACAGAAAACCCCACTATGGCTGAAATTCCTTCCTATAATATTTACAAAGTATTTCTACTATATTTGTCTATATGCCACTAATAAAGGTGACTTTTGTACCAGTCTAGCCACGGGCATGGTTGACTTTTTAATGTTATGACTTTTGATCAGCTGTCAGGCAAGAAGGTTTTTTATTCCTATTTTTCCCTCACCAGGCTGAGCAGCTCACCATCTGTCTACCTCAAGTGAGAACTTTCACTTTAGACTCACAAAGTTGCCTACATGGTCTTTGCAGACCTACTACACGTAATAGGCAAATAACAAATGTGCTAAGAAAAGCTGCAAGTGAATTAACTGGGAATAGACACGGCAGACAAGAGAACACACCTCTGTGTTTAGGCTGTTAGGAACAAATACCCATCTCGTTACACACGATGTACCTCCAAAAGCAAATTAACTGTCCATACTTGGTTCTTCAAAAGGAAGCCACCACGGAGACCGGGTCTACCAGCAAAATCTGGTTTTACTGGTCTCGTGTTGGACAGTCAAGTTGGCTGCAGCTGCCAAAGCTGGGACTTCAAAGAACACAGGATTTGCTGGAAAAGATTCAACCAAGTCCATTCCAGAAGCTCTTCCTGACCCTACACAGCACCAGCTACATGAGAGGGAGGAGGGAAAAAAAACCCCTAATCCTCCTGTATATTATGTACTCTTTTTGGGATTTAGAGTGCAATTATTTTTGTGAATAATTATAAAATTAGTGACTATTATACACACTTTTGCTAATTTGGACTAATTGCTTTTCATTGCTATGTTTAAGCTTGGAGCGAAGACTGTCCACAGAAGTCTGTTTTCTCTTTGGGAAACAACTAAAGAACAAAGAAATTGAACTCAATATGATTAAACACTGGCTAAGGAGTATATTGTTTTACCAGACAGAAGCATTAATAAATCATGGTATTTCTCTCTCTCTATCAAAGGAATTTTTTAGGACTAGACAGAAAACAGCTTTTTCTCTTAAAGCTTTAAGAAAAAACCTCAGGTCATTTGCACCTCAGATATATTCTAAAAGTCACAAAACTTTTGCCTTTGGAGTCTACTTAAAGATCACTAGAGAAGCATAAAATGGAAATGCTTTTGAGAAACGGACAAGAGCAAAGAAAAAAAAAATAGGTTACTGCATAAAATAACCCCTATCAGTATCAGCTGAAATCATTCCAGGGGAAAATTCTCACTCAGTTCTGCATTCAGTTCTCCCAGCACCTTCCTCCTTGCTCAAAACAAGTATTTCCACTTCAAGCGAAGGTAAAACAGAAGAGAAGAGGCAACAGAAATAAGCCTGATTTTCCAGAAGATCCAAATCATCGCCAGCCAAAGAAACTACTCTTGAAGCCGTGTCCATCTAGAGACCCAACCACTGAGACACTCAGGGTTGCTACTCAGATCTGAAGTGCTGGCCAAGGTTTTCATTTTGCTCAGTGATTATTATTCTGAGGCAGCAAAACGGGCTTGTCCAACCATCTGGAATTCCATGCATCCCTGCTGGCTCAAGAATCCAGCAGGGAGATGGAAGCAACCAAGCTTTGCAATAAACACATTTTCGAGTTTACAAACCTTCCATGAATGCTCTGAAGGAAATGTTTGGCTGTTTGCTCAAGCACACACTGCTTCAAGATGGGCTTGCAACACAAGGCAGGAACACTGCCCATCCCAGAAGTCTCACAGGCTGTGGTGTGACCTTCCAGAGCTCAGTTACAGATTCACTACGTGAACAGTGCTGAGGTGCTTTGGATTTCACCATTTTTGGTTGGAATGAACTAAAAACCAATATCAAACCTGTGCTGGTGCGAGCCACTCCCAGGCAGACTGAGCACTTTTGCAGCTGATGTTTCCCTTCAGCACCACTGGAGTTTGGGAGGTTTCTTCGGTGACCTGTGGCCTTTCTTTCTTCCCACCCGCCTCATTCTTTCTTTCTTTGCTATGTATGTTAATTCAGGGAAAATCATAGCCTAGGGCAACACACCTGACTGCTTCCCACCCCAAAATCATTTACCATTTAATGCACGGTTACATTCATTCTTCTGCCTTTATAGTTCCCTAATGAGCTTGAACTGCAATTAACAAAATGATTGTGTTCGCTTTAGTACAATGCACCTGCAAATACCAGGATGGGAAGTCATATTTAAAACATAAAAATACGCTCAGTACATATTTCAGCAGAAGCCTGATATTCCAGCATGGGCTTGTATTTCAGCAGGTGCCACTGGCTGCCAAATACTTTGCTTTCTAAAATATTTTAACTGGTCAGAGATGTCCTTGTATTATCGTCCTGTCCATGCTACAGTAATTTCGTGAGAAAAAAAATATTAAATATTTTATTTTTCTACAGAAATTATTTCCTATCCTGCACTGAATAATTTTTGTTGTGAAAGTTCAGGTCGAATCCAGCTTTAAGGTCTCTCGGGTACATGCAGGAATCCTTTCTAACCCATTGCTAGGATTCATTCAAAACTGCTATTTATGAGAAAAAAAACCTGCCAAAAATAAATGATCAGTTATTACTTACATTATTTCATTGATATTAGACAGTTTCAGCAGGTATGTGACACTCACACCTGCATACTTCAGCACATCTGCCTACACATTTTTGGTGATTTTGGGGAGAAGAAAAACAAAGAAAAGAACAAAACAATGTTTTCTCTTTCTCTGCCTGTTAAATAGAGCACGAAGTAGAAATAACATGGTGTACACAGAAACAAGAACTCACCATATTCACATTGCTTCATCTATTGCTCCTGATCAGTGTTTTTTCTCTCTGTCACAAAATCAGAAATACTAATGAGTCTCTGGAGCTCATCTCTTTCAACCCCCTGCTCACAGAGCCAGTCCAACTTCGGGTTAGATCAGCTGGTTCAGGACCTTTACTGGCCAAGTTCAGGAACTCTCCTGAAGTGGAAATTCTACAATTTCTAATGGTTCAAGTGCTAAAACACTAGAGCTGTGAAGAATTGTGTCCTTATATTCAGTCAGATTTCTCTTTGCTATAATCCATGGCAGCTGCCTCCTCTCCTTCTGCTGTGCACATCTGAGAAGAGTCTGGCTTCATCTCCTCTACAGCCCTGAGGTCATGGCAGAGTGCTCAATCAGTGCTCCCTCACCTCTCTTGCTGTAACCAGTCCAGCTGCTGACCCACCACAGCTCCCTGAGATCTCCCCAGCTTGCCTGTACTTCCACCAGAGTCCCAAACTGGACGCAGTGCTCCAGTGGCATCCTAATGAGCAAGAGCAGAGGGGAGCAGCCAGGCCAGGAAATCCAGCAAGAATTGGCTTTTATTCCTGCAGAAGCCACGTCGATGACGCACTGGATGTGGGGTCCATCAGGACTTCCAGCTCCCCAGGAGAAGAAATGTTACCCCCACACCTGCATAGGGAATTCCTGTGCCAGGTGTAGGACCTGGCATTCATTTCCAGCTCACTTTTCTGATGGTTCGTCTGGCCAGCTCACCAACTACTTGTCCTGTACTGATCTCCCCCGCAGGCTTCTCAAGGACGCTCTGTGCCTCATCAGGCCTGACCAAAGAAGATATTAATCAGTCTCAGCCCCTCAGCAACCTCTGATCATCCTCACTGACCCCATGAGCTCATAGTGCCTCATTTACCTACAAGATCTTGAATTCTTTAATGCATGTACCACCTCCTCCCACGAGCTCTGCCACTATGCATAGAGAGCTGAAAGTAAGCCTTGCTCATGAAAACCAAGACAAAATATTGAACACTTGAGCCTTTTCCCATGATTTTCGTCAGCTGCCTCATTCAGCAGAGGGTCCACATCTTCCTTGGTCTCCCTTGTGTTGCATGGAGAAATAACCTGCTTACACTCCAAAAGCCTCATCAGTTCCAGCTCCAGCTGAACTTCAGCTTTCCTAACTCTGTCCCTGCATGCCCAGGCAATATTTCTGTGTTCCTCTTTGGTTGCTTGTCTCTGCTTTCGCCTCCATACTGTTCCTTTTTGCATTTGAAATCAGTCAGGAGTTCCCCGTTCAGTCACGCTGGCCTCCTGCAATACCTGCTCAGCATCCTGAACATCAGGATGGACTGTTCTGCTGCTTTGAGGAGGCTGTCCTTGAAGATCAAGCAACTTTCATGGGTCTCTCTGCCCTCCAGGGCAGACTCCCAGGAGATTCTGCTTACCAGTTCCTTGAACAAGCCAAAGTCCACATGCTTGAAATTTTGAGTGATTATTATATTACTTGCTTTTCTCACTTCCCTCAGGTTCTTAAGCAGCCATCTCATGACACTGCAGCCAAGTATTCCCAAAACAGTTCTTCCGTATTCAGGAGCAGCACGTCCAGCTTCCACCAGTCAACTTTGTCCAGCACCAGCAACTAAATGTTGTCCCTCGTGTATTCCATACATCTCCCAAACTGCTTATCCCCATCACACTGCCCCTTCCAGCAGATGTGGGGAGTTTCACGTTCTCCTGAAAGGGTTTAGCCTATGGTCAGAAAAACAAACCCTCTTCTTGTTAACCAGCCTTTTGCTGAGTTAACAGTGGAATATTCCTGTTGAGGCTTTATAGGCCTAAGTGCCTGTCATCAGAAGCACGCTGTAGAATCACAGCTGGAATGCACACCACGTAAATGCAACAATCACAAGCCCATTTGAAAAAGGTCCATTTTGACAGGTCCACCTGTGGAGGATCCCTGGAGTACTTTAAACAATGTAGAAATACCAGCAATGCAACACAGAACTGTTCACTGACAGCCAATTCAGGTGAGCAACACTGGCTCATTTCAGGACCTGGTAGGAAGAGGCATAACATGACCTACCTGAGTGATGAAACCTCCAAAGCCAGACAGTCCAGAGGGCAAGGCCAGGAAATGAGTAAAGGAAAAAAATATTTCTGTACCTAGTGGGCCCAATCCCCAGCATCACTCAGTTCCAATGACAGCCAGGGATTTAAATTCTTTTAAAAATGACAGGATCTGCCCAACTGCAGATGAATAACTTTAGGAACCTGATGCTATACTTTAATGAACCTGGATACTGGCTGCACATTTGTGGTTTACAAATCAGGGGATAAGTAGGTTTTTTGACCTTTAGCTGAATTCCCCCTCACAATCACCCAGGCACAATGAAAGGAGAGTTAGTATGAGGCAAACCTGGCCTTCAGTATGAGCTGGAGCTTGCAGCTTGCACAGGCCCTGAAAAAGGCTGGTGATGTAAAGGAGTGTCTGATTTGACTGTGACTCACTCACCCTGTCAGACAGCCCCAGTGACTGGCCTGCCCTGGCTCCTCAGCAGGAAGGAGCTCAGGACTTGACCTATCCACGCACCGACTCTTATGACATTCGCATCTCTGGGTCGCCGACCTCCGTTCTGAGCGCTCCTGCTCCAACACCACCACTGTCACCATCCTCACTGGAGCACCTGATCAATGTCCCTGAACTCATCTTCACAGCAGCCACGCAGGATGGATTTCCTCCATGTCAATGATAAGGCAATGAAAGGACATCAAGGGCCAGGTTTTGAAAAGCGGAATTTGGTCCAAGTTCCTGCGAGTTTCAATAAAGCTTTACTTTGCTCTTGAGCTGGTCTGAGCTCACTTGGAGCTCCTGGAGCTGTCAGAGTTCAGGCCATGTGAAACTGCCAAGTTTCACACTGTTTTGCACATGAAACCATAAATCCCTCTCCAGAACCCCAGGGGCATGAGGGGGGGCGCAGCTCAAAAGGTTCATGAACTTTGATAAAATCAGGCAGATATCAGAGTTTGTAACAATGTACTACAGTAAGTTATGTCCAAAAGGTTTTCGTTGGCCAAGACTACAAAATAGGTAATAAGAACATGAAAGTGTTGCTGAATCCGGTCACTAAAAGAAAAATCATTGCCATATTTAGTTCTTTATGTTTTTCAGTCAATTCATTGCATTATTTTTCCGTGGAAAATACAAAGGCAGTTTTCTTTATCTAAAGTAATTTTAACTTTTGGTACATATCTAGACCTCATCTTTCCCTGTTTTGTTTACTTTTGTTTCTAAACTGTGCACAGAAATAACCACATTCTAGGAGGTGAGGCTATCTGAAAATGTTTAGTCGACTAATCCTGAAGCAGTTGTTATTCTGCAGAATATTTAGAGATTATATTTGCTTGCACGTATATGAAGTAATAATTTGACAGTATTTCTCACCAGCTCACTTTCAGTAAAAAACTAAACCCAAGTAATAAGAAAATCTTTGGAAATTTTCCTTTACAAATCCTTTACAACTCTTGGTTGTCCGTTTTCAGTGACAATTACAACCAGAATTTTCACTAGTTATTTCAGTGAAGTTTTAGAGCAAAACTTGCCATTCAACGTCCAGGATGCTCAGAACACAGAATTTAGAATAAAACAGAGAAATAGTTGCTCACCTAACCCACAGGCACATTAAAGAAACTCTGGTTCACGGTGCTTTGAACCCCAAATTTCAAGGGGAAAAACATATCTTGACAGGCAGATTTGAGAGTTAGTTTTGATAAATAACAAGTTTCTCCCTTGACAGCCTAGCCCAGTTCAAAGTGGGAGAGTCAGATTTTCTTGCCCACAGAGCAGTGATACGGAGCCAATGGACAGAGGAGTGAAAAGGTCTCCGATTTGATTCATACCAAAGTCACCCATGCAACTGATTCAGGGGAAGCTATTGAGAGCAGTAGCCATCTCTTGCCTTCATATTTAAATATGAAACCTTATTTCAACATCTATTTACCACTGACATATTGAATAATTTCCTAATGAGCGGGACCAGATGTTCTGACAGCATGTAACACTTCAGGATTTTGCAAGCAGTTTACAAAGCCCTTTACTCACCGGGCAATGGTCAGTGAGGAACACAAGATCCAGGGGCTTGAAAATACTTCCCTACCCTGGCAGCCATTCTTTAGGGAACAGCAGTCCCCTATGGACTCTCAGACATCCATCACTTAGCTCTGGAAGCAGCACCAGTGGTCACCGAGGACAGATTTTCACCTCCTGCCTAGCACACAAAACTGACATGACTAAAGAGTAGCGAAAAAATGCAAAATCTGAAGGAACCTTTAATCTCTTTGGTTAAAAAGAAAAAAAATGCAACCACTTACTAATGGAATGTTAAGATTGTGTATTAAACCCACAAAAGTCAGAAAACGAAGGAATTAAAGACTCCCTCGGCTCTTTTAACCCTTCCCTCTGCCTGTGTGGATTGCAGGCTTTTCATTACACAGTCACATAACAGTGAGCAAAGAGACAGAACCGTAGGTGACATTAAAGGGGGAGCACGGCTTGTTATGAAGTCCAGAAACGGAAATGTTAATAACTACTCATTTTGTCTTGTAAAAGTTTAATGTTCAGCATTAAAGAATGACAGGATACTAAAGAAACACCAAGACGTTGTTATGGAGCAAAATGAAATCCTGAAGAAACGAGCTGTTGCGCTCAGTGAATATTTTGGTTGCCGTTTACTTGCAGTGGTATTTATCCCCCGTGAACCAAAATGAAGGTAATATATCACAGTGAGGAACCGTCCCCCAGCTCCTGCCCACATGGAATGGGCTGTTTATCCTGCACAAGGCACCCCTACCTGGATTTAAACCCCTCCACACGTTCCCCCCCTCACCAGGCTGGCAAGCTCCGTAGCTGCAGCATTCCGAGCAGCTGCACACTTCCCAATCCCTAATGCACACATCCTCCTTATGCGCAAGGAAATATTATTATCCTGGCTTTACAAATGAGAATCCTAGGCACAGAGAGATTAAAGCTGAGCATTTCAAAGCATCCCAGTTAATTAAAATGACTGGAAAATGGGTGTCCAAATTGTTTAGATACCTTTGAAGTCTCGGAATAATTATATTGCTCAAGGTCACACAGGGAGTTTATGGCTGACCCACAACTTGAACCCAGATTTCCAGCGTCCCACTCCAGCACCTTAATCACAAAGCCATCTTTGCTTTCCAATTTAATACTGGCCAGACCTGGTCCTCATGCAAACTGGTTACCAAGGGATGAAACCTGTCATTATGCCATATAATGGAGCTATCTATCTCTACCCTACAGGATAAACAGCAGCACATTTAGGCATCTCCAAATTCTTTAAGGTACATATCATTACAAAACACTTAGGAGGCAGGAAGAGCTATTTGAGAATTAGCACACAGGGACAACAAGGGACTTTTCCAACTCCAGCCCCACAGCTGAGTAGTTTGCTGTCTCTCCTGTCCTTGGTCTGGAGGCCCTACTGCTACACTCCTCTTTTTCCTGATGTTGTATTTGACTAGCAGCATTTCCTGTTAAGTTTCACTCACAAAAGCCCTTCCCCATTGCTGTCAGCCTGCCTCTAAATTCCACTACTTTTCGTGACCTGGCCCACTTGACACTACAGCAACAGTGATGCTGTTTCTTGCCATCAGGCTTACTAGACTACAGCACAAAATAAACCCACAAAGTTATTCAGAGCAGCACAGAGACTTCAGCAAAACTGGATAATGGTGGAGGAGTCTTGTCCCAAAGGAAAAACTCATGAAGGACCTGTTGCAGAGAGCTCCACACTATAAAGAAGAGTTTCTGTGCAGCACTGACAGACATTGCACTCCATGGCACCACACTCTTGCCTCTGGGGTCCTTGGTCAGGGCTATACTTCACAAAGCAGTCTTGACATCCATTATAAACCTTGATCCCTATTTCTCTTGAGCATACACTCCAATTACATTTAGAGCTGCAAGTCAGAAAGCTACATTTTCCAAAAGTTGATTTCCTATCGTTGGCACAAAGTCCTCAGGCCTTGGTACGAACAGATGCAGACACGAAGCAAAACTTCCCAGATAGGATTTGGTCTCAGCTTCTCCCCAGACACACCAACACCCTCCAGGACGTGGAATGCAGTGGAAGACAGAGACCAACATAAAACACGTACACACACACACACACATCCCTAACATGCTGACTTTTTATCACGGAGGTTGCTAATTTCCCATGCTAAGAACAACCTTTGGAACTAAAATGAATTATGCGTCTCATTCTGAGCGCATCAAAGAGCAGACAGCCTTTTTAAAGGAGTCGAGATCACCTCAGCTGTGCTTTTGTTATCTAGCCCAAGGTTAAGGATTTGGCCTTGGGCTAACAATTGGCTCAGAAAACCAGGATCATGTAATGAGAGTTCCAGGAAGAGAGAAAAACCAAAGCTTGGTAAAGGCACACTCTTCAAAGTGCCTCAGTACTTGACCTTCTTTTTTTCCCCTCCCCTCCCCCCCCAAGATGCACAAGGTAAAGAAGAGAGGAATGGAGCCTGAAACCCTGAAGGAAGTACTCCCATTGAGAGGAGCTGTAATGACCTTCCCAGATCCTTCCCAAACATCCAGGCTCATGGAGAAAGGCCTGACAACAAACTTCGCTCACCACTTCGATGGAAAAGCAGGCAGTAACCCCTTGGGTGGCTCAGGTGTCAAGAAGAGAAAGCTCTTGAAAAGGGCAACACGGTGATTATTTTCTTTGCCACGAAACAAAAATTAAACTGCTTCTATTTGAAAATTAAATGCAACCCTCAAAAAAGGCTCAGACCCTCCAGCAGGCCTGAGCTGCAACAGCACCATGGCCTGCTGGGTTATAGGGAGCTCTTTGCAAAATATTGATTTTTTTTTTTAACGTATTTTTGTTGGTTGGGGTTTTTTTCTCAGAACCAGCACGCAGGAGAGTCACAGGCCATTTTCTCCACTTTTTGCTGCTCACAAAAGCCAGAAGGCTCCACCCATGCTCCCAACACCATTTTCCCAGGGCTTGGTCCCTCTCTCCAAGGAACTGGCAGTGGGCACGCACCAGTAATCCAGCAGGTGTGCAGGAGCTCTCTCTAAATGACTCTGCCCTCTAGGGTACATTTGAGTTATATTTTCAAAGACGAAAATCTTTTCATCTACAAACCTGGGAGACTTCTTCGCCCAGCATGTCAAGAAGCAGTTAACCATTAACTATTTCTAAAACAAAAAATAACACAAAAGGGAAAAAAAAAAATCACCAGACCAGGAAATATGAATCAATTAGTCTTTGATCCTCCCCACAGTAATAACATCTAGAGAACATGGGTTACTGCTAATCCTAAACAACTAAAAATGTTGATGGACTTTAAAAGTGCTAGTGGTTAAGCAAAAGAGAAATTCAATTCCTTTTCCTTCTGATCTTTGAGTCTCAAGGTGCCATTCTGAGGCCTCTCCCCAGAGAATGTGGGGAAATTTTCTTTTTAAGAATCTCAGGCTCCATGGTGTCCTCATGAGATTCCAGCAAGGGAAGATTTAAAGCAATCCTGCTGTAAGTCCAGCCACCAAAAGCAGTAAAATGACAACATATTTGTCATTAGAACAACAGGAGTAAAAGAATAACAATATTACCAGTGTTTTGCAGAGCAAAACCACTCATTTTTTCACTTAAAGCTATTAGGCCCACCTTTCATCTACAGTGCCAGGGCTAGGAAAACATTCCATGCGCATTAGGACTTGGTCCAACACCAGACTGTGTCATCAAAATGGCCCTCATTCTACCATTATGATGTCAACTAGAAAATCAGGATTCTTCATGAAAATGGACCAAAAAAGCTGGACTCAAGTGAGAGATTGCCTTTAAGTAAAAGCTGTTTCATTCAAAGGAAGAGAAAAAATACAAGCAGGAGAAAAGGTAGAACCACCCTTAAAATACAATAATTTAACACAATAAGCCGGAGGGATGCTTATAAGAACTAATACAAACCCTGTCTCTCTTCCTAACTCCTTCTAAGGAGTCAATAACTCCCTTGGTCTATGAAGTCCCACATGAAGTTATCAATAAATCTTGAGAAAAAATGCAAAATTCAAGTTTATCATGAACTGAATCATTGTTTCTGGCTGTAAAGCAGAGGCGACCACAGGCAGATAGCCCTTCACCGTTCCTCCTCCCATCACCACTGGCCTTGCAATTGAGCTTCAATATGCCTGTGAATATATTATTGATGTGGAAACAGCTATTTCCATCACGCCGCAGACATTCTATACTTTTGAAGTCTGTGGTTACAGAGTCATTATTCCATACAACACTTTCCCATCACTAGGGTGTGCAGGATGCCATAAAAAGTGGTTTGTGCAAGTTCCAAGCTACAGGAGTTATGTCAATCGTTACCTTAAATACATTATTTTTATACGTGGTCACCCTGCCCCCTGAGGATTTGCTCTAATAAAAACAACAGGATTGTCTGAGAACCAACTCAGTAGAGCTGTGCTGATTTGCAGATTTGGTTGATATTTCCATCTTTTGATCTGCATATTGTTTCCAGGAAGATGATGATGATGATAATAATAGCAGTAGTAATAGTAATAAAAAATAATAATAATAATTTGCTTCTGTTTGTAGTGAAACACTGCTGGAGTTGAAGGCTTTGTTTTAATGAGACACACTGAATGAAACAGTGTCCTGCAGTGCAAGAAGTACATGTCAGCCTCGGCATTATGAGCCAAGCTACAGTACAATACTCATAATTTTCTTGGTGATCTCCCAGAAAAACCTTCTTAATTTAATCTCTAATGGGATTATCAGCCTCATTAAATTGTAAATCTTCCTCAGTCCAGCTGTTGTGGGAACCTGAACTTTCATAATGTTATGAATTCGCTGCTCTGCTCTCTCTACCTGAAATCCCCTTCGAAGATTTTAACACTTTCAGCTTCAAAAGCCTGCGGGGTCCTTTCCTACTTCCCCGATGAAAATCCCTGCCTTTTTTCAAACTAAGCCCACCCTGATCTGCTCCCTTCCACTGCAGACCTTGGCCAGTGGCTCTGGTCTAATTTCTGTGGAGGCAGCCAAGCATATTTTGCAGAAGGTCCTGCAAGAATGAACTGTGAAGAGCAAACCCACCTCTCCTGAGCCAAGAACCAGACTGCCTACTGCAAATTCCCTGCCCCTGGAGAGGTACAGAGAGGTACAAGAGCTCTCAGCCTCTGTTGTTCTATGGAGAGCCACACAAGCCCGGGCAGTTATTCCAGCCAAGTGCCTTCACAGCACTATGGAAATACAGATGGAAATGAGCTCTGGCCCTCATATTTCTGGCAAGTTCCACCCACAGTCCCTGCTGTTACGGGGCATCCCTGCTGTTATGGGGCGTCCCCGCTGTGCCCAGTGGGTGCGTACCCCCAGACCAAATTAAGATTCCTGCTGAAGGCTGAGACAAAGTTGTCTCTGCAAAGGACACAGAACCAGGACAAACCCAGTGTACCTGCTTTTCTAAGTTACCATTTCACAGGGCTCATGGACAGAAGGTTGCTAAATCCTGGAGGGCACTGACAGGTGACAAGATTCCAAAAAAAGGAAACTCCACCTTAGGAAACCATTACTGTTTGTTGCAGGCAAGGCTGTCAGGAGTATAGGTAATGAAGGATTAGTACTGGAGAGACAGGAAAGTAGTAATCTTAAAATACTTTTAGAATTCTTTTTGCGCCTAAGCAAGGCAAAAGCAGTAACCATGTGGGTGCCTACTTTCTCACACACCTGCAAAACCTCTTTGGAGAAATAAACAGAAAAAATTAGAGTACAGAAAAGTCATATTCTGAAGGAGCTGGGATTTTTTTCCTTGTACACAGTAATCTAACAAAATAAACCACTGTTGCTTGTATCCAACACCCTCCTTACTGCACTAACATGTACAATCCAAGTGTCCTT
>VYZR01034006.1:0-53677 GCA_013400675.1 Oxylabes madagascariensis
TTTTTTTTTCCTGAAGCAGACTATAATTAAATATGCTTTTCCCTGTGACATTTGCTGGGATATAGTGAGGCCAGGGCATTTTAAAGACTCATTCAATATAACTAGCATTTCAATTAGTGTAAGCACATGAAGTAAACATTTAAAAAAAACAGCCTAGTCACTTGAACTCATCCACATGGGACAATTTGATTTTTAATTGACTGCAGTTTTTTATTTTTTCAAAGGATAGGAAGTCTGATTGAGTGCTGGAAGTCTTAGCAGAGTATGCATACTAAAGCATGCTGAATTACGTCTCATTTTCTCCTCAGAGCTGTCATTTATTTTCCTTTCCGCAACTGAAGCTTCATGTTGACACTTAATCTCTGTCTTCCTGCCCTTACTTGGGAAGGTTTTCATATAGGAAATTTCCTACTGAGCAGCACAGTTTCACTGAAGAAATCTTCTCTTTTGGTCCATCCCATCAACATGCCTGAGCATTGACTGGGAAAAGCATGAGTAATATTTTCAATGGCTTACTCTTGCTCTTTAAAAACAGTAACAGAGAAATATGGTATTCATCTCATTCCTCTATTTCAGGGAACATCTCTTAAAAAAAAATACAATAAAGGCCTCCTTTGGGAGTTCACAGGTCCCAGCCACCTACTGAGAAGTAGGTTATTAAAGCAAGAGTCACATGTCACTGTGTATCAGTGCAGCATCTCACACAACAAACCCCTGACCTTGCTCGGGGTGCTGGGCAGGAGGCAGCAGCGCTCTGCAGCAGGAACAGCCATCGAGCCTTTAATAAGTTGTCTCAAATTACCACAGGAGACATTAAGGAAAGAGGCATTTAATTACAGTTCTCTGTTAGAGGAAAAAAAAACAAACAAAACAAGCATCATTTTAATCCATCTACCACAAGCATGGGAAAGCAAGAACATCTTCCCTGTGCCAGGTCTCCTTTCTGTACCATGGTGACCAAGGCCAAGGGTCACGGTCAAAGGACACCAGTGACTCCTGGAAAGCAATGTGGAAGGCTGAACACTTCCAACCCACTATAAAGGCAGCTGTTATACAGCATGGGAGAAGTTCTTCTGCTTGGAGAACGTTCCCTGTGATCCTGCAAGCACCTGATGTTTGCACAGCCCGGAGGGTGGCATATTTGTGAGAGAGCTCTAACAATTGTGGGCCTGTCACAGGAGCCACAGGGAGAAACTCTGGCTGAGGATGAAGAGACAGGCTTGAGGAAAAGGTGAACCTGATCTTTCCCTGCAGGAAGCAGAGGCCTGAGGGCTTACAGGGCAAGGGAGGCATGTCCCTGAAGTGACTGCTCAAAGGCACACGCAGGAGGCTCCCACCATGGGCTGCAGCAGCTCGTCCTGGAGTAACCCAACTTGGCTGCAGTAAATTGGGCAGGTCTTTGGCTCCAGTTCTCCCCAAGACCTGGAGAAACATGGGGACAGCACGCAAGGAGAAACTCTGCATCTGCAGCACTATTTCTCTTCCCAATGATACTGCTGCCATACCAAAATGAAGCACGATTACAAAAGCCAACAGTGTTTCTAAAAATAAAGAAATACCAGTAAATGCCTACATATGAAATGCAGCATTTTATCTAACGCTCCCAATTGAGCTGCGCTGCTCACTCTGCCGTTCCCAGGAAAAGCACAGTGCATCTCCAATTGATTTACCCTTATTACTCATTTTGTACTGGGGTTTGCAAATTCCTCTCCTGGTGCAGCACATAATTTTTCTCCATTGCTGGCAAACGGCAGCTGGCTGACTCCAATGAATCCCACTTGGTCACTATCAAGTATCTCCATAATCATTCCTCCTGAGTGGGTGAAACCCTGCCGGCATGGCATTAGTCGAAGGCAATTTCAGTAGTAGCCTTTGTCCTTCCTTCAGCCTCTTCCACGGATCCCAAAGTTTTCCCATTATCTCAGATGCTGGAGATGCTTTCCTCAACTTAGGTGCAAGGCAATACTCTCTGACAGGAGGAAATTTGAATGCCATCATCTCTGGGTGGAAAATGAGCCTTTAGAAAGGCTCAACCCAGAATCATCAGCCACTCTCAAGGGGAACAGAACATCCCACTGTCCTTTTCCCATTTCACCTGGAGGCACTTGTCTTGAGCTGGAACCCAACAGACCCCGTGGTTGGAGTAAGATTTGTGAGCAGTTTAGCACCACGTTTGCTTTTGTGCGGTCAGTTCCTACACACTGACAAGTGCCCTTAACATGACACTTCTGGGGCTGGCATTTCCTGCCCAACAGGAAAGTTGCTGACCCAGGGGCTCTTACCAATTTATCCCTGGCCATGCTCAATATTTGCTGACAAGACCTCAGAGAGAGGGTCCACGCTCCCTTTTCCTGGGCATGAATAACTCATCTCCCCCTTTTTTTTTTTGATTGAACTTGCAACATGTGAATACCAGAGATAAACAGGGTAGAAGGAGCAAGATGTCAAGTTCAACATGGAAGCAGACCTACCTGCCATGCCTATGAAGATCCTCCATTGGCAAACCATTTCCCCACCTCTCCCTATGGCAGCAGAGAGGTGGCACAGGAAAGCACTCACAGACCTATGAGCTGTGCCTCTCAGTGAAAGGTGACATCTAGAAAGCTCCTTGCTGCAGGAGGGAGGTGGCACTCCTGGTTCCCTGTGCCACTGGAGCCAGCCCCGTGCCCCTCCCAAGGAGCCTCCCATCCAGCTCCCTGCCCCATGGGCTGGTTTTGCCTTGACATCCTGGTGCCCCCCAGGTCTCCCGAGGAAACCACATTGTTTTTTTCTCAGGGACACCTGGGGTCTTGCCTGGACTTTGCCAATTAGAGGCAGAGTTGCAGAGACTGCAGAACTGCTCTCATTTTGTATTTCATTTTTTCATTTAGATTAGTTCAGGGATCAGAAAATGAATGAGCTTAGCTCAAGTCCCACAAGCCTGCTTTTCCTCCAGGCAGCTAAACACGCTGCTCGACTTGCTAGGCAAACATTTAATCACTTTCTGCACTCAGCATCCTCTGTCATACGGGAGGTGGGCTCTGTCTGGGCTCCTCAAAGAGGCAAAGCAGCCACACAATTATTTTCCAAGCAAGTTGTGGCCAATGCAGGAGGACAAACACAAAGACAGGAAATCACCTTTTGGAAAGAAGAAACCTTGGACTGGGTTAAATGGATTTCTTGACTTTCAGAGCATCTTCAATGCAGCCATGAAACAGGAATCAGGTAACTGGTTGCAGCTAGTAACCGACCTGTCTGATAATTCATTCCAGGAAACACAGGAGAAGGGAGATTCACCTCTGCAGGTCACCAGTGCCAAATACCATGAGTTTGCACAGAGAGCATTTAAATTCTGTAAAGTCCTCCTTTCAGTGATTGCAGCAGCAAACTCATACCACTTGGTTTATGCAAAACAAGACTGAGGCGTAGCTGCCCCCCTCATTTACAAGTAGTGAGCGGGATGGGAAGAAACAGCTGATCATAGTGTTTTTAACCTGGCAGAAGGTGATGCAATGGGATATGCCAAGTAGAAAACAAAAAAGATGCTGGGAAAATTAAGGCAGCAAAGGTAACTCAAAATTGAAGCCACTTGCTTAGGGACCTTGTGAATTCATCATTGCTTGAAGTCGAACCTGGGCATCATTCCAAGAGCTAAGTTACAGCTTGAGAATAAATTACAGGTGTGACAGAGCTGATGTTCTGGAAGCGCAGAGATATGATAAAGGCCGTGGAAACAGTCACATCAAGCGGATGCTATTATGAATAAATTGGCACTCCTTGCCTGATGGGAGCTGCTGAAATGTGTGGGAGAGGAAAGGGGAGACAGGACTAATTAGGGCAAGCTCCCACAATTACCTGTACAGATGGCTTGTCCTCCTGAGACATCTCCTCCCAAAGAGAACAGCACCACTTGGTGCTGGATGGATGGTGCAGGCTGGATGAAGCCTTTGAGGTAAATACCAGCAGTGCTGGACTTGGGAGAGCACTCCTCACTGAGGTACCAAATGCCAAACACATGCTCCACAGTCACCATCTCCTCCCTCTGCTGTCCTGCTGTCCTGGGCAAATGGGGACCTGCTTTGTGGGACCCTCTGCCCTCAGCTGGGCAGGTCGGGCTGGCATCCAACACCTGCAACCTACCACACTGCATCTGAAGGCAGCTGCATGCTTAAAACCCCACTCCTTGGTTTCCAGCCTTCAAAACCTATAAGAAGTCATCCCACTTGATCATTTATCACTAGACATGTGGGTCCTTCATGCATCCCAGAACAGCTTATGCCCTTTAAATTACATTCATCTAGACTTTTTTTTTCAGAGAAATCTTCCAAATAAATCATTAGTGGTTCATAATTTATTGAAGCAGCCCCAATTCTTTGGAATAGGTATTGCTTGGACTGTCATTTGACAAGATTAATCCCTTTTCAGGGCCACTGGGAACACCTTCCCCCATCCCTGCCTCCTTAGAGCTTTGCTGACTCTGGCAAAGTACAGGCTGGAGGTGCCACCTGGCACTCCTGCACTGAACACAGGCTGTTGAGAAAGAGTTTCTGTACAAAGATAACCAAACTCAGAGTTTCACAGCAATAAAGAATGCGTCACATCTGTCACTCAGCTCTGCTAGTGATTAATTCCCTTTGCTGCCTCATTTCCAGGACTTTGTCAAGAGCTGATTTCTAGCCCTACCACACAGCTTGGGCTGAAGCATCCAGCTGTTCACCCTCCCTGGCCAAAAAGCCATCACCTGCAAAAATAAATTGTCAGTTCAGGGTTCCAAGCTGCTCCCTGTTCCCGGGGCACAGCCTACACTCAGTGCCTCCTTTCCATCCCCCAAGGACTGGCACCACCTCCCTCCAGCCCCTCACCATTCCTGCCATCGCCCTTCTGCAGCCTCAGCCTCACCACTGGACAAGAGGTGGATTTTTTGCCAGCAGATTTCAGTTGCTTTGAATGGCCAGAGTAATGCAGATGTATGCCAAGCTACCCACATAGAAGGCCTCCTCATAAAGGGGGCCAGGAAGGAGTGCAGAGGAAAGGCAAGGACACATCCATGCCCCTTCCTCCTGTAGGGTTGACAGTTTATTCCCTCACTTCTGCTGCAGGCGCTATTTAAGACAGCAGCCTGCACACACTGCCCAGCTTCCAGCCACAAACACATGGCTTCCAAAGGCGTCTGCGAGCATTAATCAAACACTCCAGGACACACAGTTTTCACGTACTAATTTACTTAAATGACATGTTACTTCGTCTTCTCATCCGAGACACCTAAACAGCTGAACAGAAATCTCAAAGGAATAATTAGTATACAAAAAATAAACCAAGCCGAGCTAAAGCCACCCAGGCAAGTGGCCCTTGGGGGTCTGCCTGCAAAACAACTCATTTAGAACAAAACAGTCACACACTGAAGAAATTTGGACACCGTTCTCCAAAGCTCCAGCTATTCTAGGAGAACAACCTGCTACAAAAGGCTGTTGTGAAAAAAGGGAACTTGTGATGTGCAGCCAGACTCAGCAGGGAAAACAACCTAAACTTTTCATCCATAACTCAGGAATGGCCTTAGAGACAGGATCATGGCAGCAGTCCCAAGCCCAAACTCCCCCACAGACTGCGATGGTGCTTCCACTGCTCCCAGCATAGGCTCCAGGTACCTTCTGTTGATTTCTAGACACCCACGCTAATCTGCAGCTGGAGCACAGCCCAGCAATCTTGTTGATGTGTATAATACCAAGACATTCCTCTTGTGCTCTCCAGCTTTACTCTGTGCTTTGATTATGCCTGGTTAGGAGTTTCCAGAAAAACCTGCTAAAAATACCATCATTGCCAAGGAGCAAGCCAACACCAAGGGCAATATCCTTCTAATGTCAGAGAACTTCAGCCTTCAGAGACTAAGCCCACGCTGACATCTCTTCAGAAACCTCTTGCATCCAGCTAAGGACCCATCCCTCCAGTCTGCTACACCTCAGCCTCTGTGATGTTCCTCCAACAGGGCCATGCACCTCCAGTCAGCCCCTTCCCACCAGCGCTGACTTTTCATGGGGCTTGTCTTACATCAGCCAAAAGCAACTCTTTGCTATTAGACAAGATCCATCACAAACCTCTTTTACAACACCTTGTTTGATCACCCTGCCTATAATGACAATTCTGGGCTTTTGGTAGCCATGTACCACAAGGACCAGGAAATGTCTCTTCCTTAGGTACATAAGTGCTCTTCTACTACTGTGAAACATTACCTAAGGGTTTTACCTCCCCAATACCCACAGGCTGGCAGTGCAAGCCCTTACTGGTCGTTATTCTAGGACTGAGTAATCCATGGGAAGGACACATCCTAACACTGCCCATCTGCAGATGTCAACTCACGGGTGAGTTAACCTTGCCTTAGGTTTGGCAGAAATTAGCAGCAATTACAGTTTTGCTCCACCTCCATGAGCATGTTAGCAACTCACAGCAATGCTGAGAGCCCCCCAAGCAACCAGCAGTTGTTTGAAGCCTTTAGCAGATTCTGAATTTTTAAACAAAGACATATTCTCCTGAGGGTTTACAGGCCATTAAGTAAACATTTAACTTTTTAGTAAAATGTAAAAACATTGAAAATCATCTCAATTACTCAGCTTTCATTAATACAGCACTGTGACCTCTCCATCCCAGGAGGCTGTAGAAACAGAACTGAGTTACTAAATGCAAAAATGCACCTTTACAAGAGAAACTTAGAAGATTCCACTACTTTATGGCAATCTTTAAATGGAAGAACAGCAACAAAAATCACAAACACCCCCTTTGCTTCATTTTACAGATAACCTTTTCTTTTCATAACACTGCAGAAGGCAGGAAAACTGGACCACATTCACTGCCCTCTTGTTAGTACAATTACTAGTGAAATCCTTGAGATTACCCAGTTCAAGACATGAAATTACTATCTCCGGTGGATGAAAAGGAAAATGTTTCTTGAAAGCAACATAATTTCCTCCTCTGTGTCCTCAAAACAGGTCCACCAACTAACAAGAAAGCCATTTGAGGAGCTGGACGCTCTCTCGAGTTGATAAAGCATTGCTGAAACCTTGCTGCTCCTCACAGCACACCAACACATTCCCTCATTAGCAAGGCACATCCTTGTCAAGTTTCTGCTTGGCCCGCACCTAATGAGAGGCTGACAGGTAATCATTTAAAACTGCATTTGCTCTAACATTATGAAGTTGTTTACCATCCACCTGATCCAACTCTCCCTGCAGACTATGTAAATACACCTAACAAAGGTTGGAGTAGGCTCCCTATTTTTTTTAATGTGTATAGCAGGGGCTACAGCCCCTTATTTGAGGGCCTTATAGTTTAAAGCATTAATACAAAAATACCTTGGGAAATCCAGCAAAAGTTAGGGAGTCATAGGTTATTTTTATAGTACATATACACACACATACACAAAATCAAGTTTTCTACTCTTACTGTAAGAGATTTTTCTCTGCACCTTGAAAGCCAGGCTGGCAGAAGAGGACTCGGTGTATTTCTCATTCTGGAGGCCCTACGCAGTGCACATTTGAGGGAAGAGAAGATGCAAGTCAGTTGATATTTATTATGATCTTTTTTCTTGACACTGAATGCTGAACCACAAATCTGGAGCCCTGGCAGATCCCAGCACTCACTGCTAACAATCCACTAAAATAAAACCATGAGAAAGAAGTTATCCATCCATGCCTTGGGCTAAAGGCATTGTTCATAACAAATTGCTTGACTAGTTTATCTTCCCTGTGTGCATGGAACAGTTCTCTTAAATTATTTTTCTGCTGCTAAATCCCACTGTGGTTCTGGGTCACTCATTGAAAGTCAAAGCGAGAGGCTGCTTGTGATGGAGCACAGGCACAGGGTATTGTTTGCTTCCCGAGTAAAGCACGGCACTGAACCCATGGCCTCCCATGATTAATTGCAGAAACTGAAATCTTTATACAAATACTTTTAAAGAATAATTTGTTTAAGCTTAAAAGTTATCTTCTCAGAATATTTGCGCCAGTGAGACTTGACCGTACAAGGGGGAGAACCAGTCACGCAGCAAAAGGGAATTAGCTTAAAGGAGAACATCCAATTGACTGCTTTTGAGTTTGGTTTATTAATAATTGGTTTTAATTTATTTTTGGAAGCATTAACAGCACAACATATTGATAAGAGACACAAAGCTACTTTTGGCATTAGAAAAGCTGTCCCAAAAGTTGTAATGGAAAGGCTAAACATGGTAGAAAATATACCATTATAACATTTTCAGTATTAGTGATACTTCTTCACAGGACACCTCTTACCTGAGCAGTCCCTTCAAGAGGTGGGATACAGGGCTCACAGGAATTGAAATTTGGCCCAGTGGGGTTCCCCACACAATAAAGGTACATTTACAGGGCACTTAAAAGGTTCGAAGCCACTGGGGTGCTAGTTCGGTAATCAGAAGCAAATTCCAACAAGCAATGAAAATTTGGGATCTTGAAGACATACTTGTCTGGAAGCTCCAGAAGTTTCCAGCCGTCCCAGATTCTCTACGGTATCTTATGTCAAGAACACAATAGCCCAGAGGAACTTTCCAAAGCCTTGGATTGAGGCACCAGCATTTCTTTGTCCAGCTCCAAGCACAATGCCCAGCACTGCAGCGAGGGGTCCAAGTCCTTGTCCCCTCTTGGGTTAAGCCCAGGCAGCCATGGCACCCGTGTGGTTCATGCCCAGCTCTCACATCACAGACAGAGCCCTAGGCTCTACCTTGATCTATAATAAGGAAGGGAATAAGCACTTTCAGGATGTAATACATTAGATCAGTTTTCAACATCTAATTTAGGATTAAATTAATTATACCCTAGAAAAGCTTATTTCTCTCTAAGGGATTCTGGACAGCGAGCTCAGGTAATGATATCCTTATCCACTGATGAATCCTGCACCTTGCCTTGAATAGTCAGGCACATGTGGATCTCTGGCAAACCCACTACACCCATTCTTCTATTTCATTAATTCATTTTCCATCGTGTCTTATTCTAAACCTTGAATACACAAGGCAGCATCAAGAAGTCTGCAGCTGCTGAGATCTCCTATTCATCTTTTTCTAATAGAAATCAGTTCAGCTTTGTCACACACAGTCTCATTGTCCATTTCAAAAGCCTATCCAGGTCTTGCTAAGCCACAGTCTCATGTGCTAGATGTCAGACAAATTAGGTCTGTGCACCTGAACTGTGCAGAGAGGGAAAAGCATCTCCCACTTCACATTTTATTTCCATCATTCCACACACCTTCTCCTGTTGCAAGCCACCTTCATGAAAACGAAGAACATGTCCAAAATCAGAACAAACACCTCACCTCTCCCTCACCCTTCTCTCCAGCTACAAACAAGAAGTCAGCATGATGTGACTCCTATTTCCCGATCTGCCCAGTGTGAACTCCTTACCTGATCAATATTTTTACCCAAATCAGAAAATCCTGCCCTTTGCTGCCCTTGTTAAGCTAGGCTGCAGCCTTCCTCTATACAAATTTCTCCCCCTTCAGCAGGGGAAACTTCCAGGTGATTTCTCCCTCTATCAAAGTTCAGATCTCTACACTACTGTCCTCAAGAATTCTCTTCTTGATAACCTTAGAAACTTTGTTCCCATAAAATTTTAAAGCGATTCTTTCTTAGTTCTTCTGCAGCAAAAGCAAACAATTTCTCTACACTGTCAGCAGGCCCTTTCCAGAAATGGTTTTGTTTGTACATATACATTTTGTTGACTGTTTACTAAAAGCACAAACAGAAATTACATTTACTCTTACTACTTCAAAGGCTATTTGGGTGGATAAGCCAGAGCATGCTTTAGAGGTGAATAATAGGTTTGATACCTGGTTTTCTCTCTCAAGTATCACTCTGCATCTTTCAGGCTGGAAGATGGTTTATCAAATTAAATCCAGGTTTATATTGTTACTTCATAAAGCTGACACTTGGGGACCATATTAAGATCTCAGCACACTTAGCAGCACCAACAGTGAACTCTTCCCTTTCAGCCCAAACTCCAGCTTGCACCACATCCTGCATGGCAGCTCCTACTCTAAGGGAGACGTGCTCAGTGCCACCATGTTCAGATTCCAATTTGTTTATGTAGGACAGACTATCAGGAATAATACAGCATTAATTCAACACTGCATTCCCATTTACACATACATATCATTACTAGGCACAGATACAGCACCTGTGTTTCCAAAAACAGTGGTGCTATCACTACTTTACCTTTGCTTCTACACTCCTCAGAAGAGGACATGTTCAGGCAGGGGAAGTCCCCATTTCCTTACCTTTTTATGCTCCCTGATTGAAAGGAAGTTCCTTCTTTTTTATCTTTGTTTTACTTTGGGGTTGGGGGGCACATGGGCAAGAAGGGCTGGTTTGTATTGAAGGTTTAAGTGCTTCAAGTCAACTAACCCCCCTAAAAAAGCAGATTGCTACCTTACAATATTGGTACCGTATTCTCTAACAGCAGGAAAATTACAAGGAATGCTTTCCAGTAAGGAAACACCCTCAGCTCTCAAAAATGCTGCTTGTTCTTCCAAACCCCAGAACAGTCTCCCTCCCTACCACTTTGCTTTACAATATAGAAATGCATGACTAATTCCTGCCCTCCATAGGCAGCAGAGCTGGAAACCACCAGTGTCCTGCTGTAGGACTTCTGCTGCCTTTAACACACACGAACAAAGCAGGGAACTTCTCGTCACAACTGTCCTGCAGTTTCCCCCAAACAGCCCCACCGAGTCTTGTCTGTGCTTCTGTGTTTAGTGCTTAGCAGCACCCCAGCACGTGAAGACAGAAAACATGATCTTCCTGAAATTTCCAAAGTGCAAAATTTCCTGCCTTTCTGAGAATCTTCAACAGGAACATTGCACACTGCTAAGCTTTGAGGGCAAGTGTTGCCTTTTCCTATGTATTTTAAAAGTGTTTCTTTCATTGGAAAAAGATGACAATCTTGTTAACTTCTACAGCCAAGTGCTTTTTACATGAAGCAAAGAGGCAGCAGTTTATTCTTCAGGTCCTCCTTATCTTAGGGACAACACTGTGAGGAAGGGGAAAACCCCTTTTGCATCTCCTGACCAAAGTCTGAAAGGTAGAAGGTCAGTTACACATCAGAACCACACTTTACATCAATAACATTTTACTACATATTTTATTACATCAATGGCTTGAAAAAATTTTATTTGATGTCAGCAAACATTGGAAATCATAGAAAAATGAATTATGTAGAATTTCACAAAGGAATTTACCCCACTATAATTCCTCATACAGTAAAATAATCCAAAACCAAATGTTACTTTTCAGTGGCTAAGCAATTTTATAATGCTATGAACATTCATCACAGTAAGTGTGCTGAATAATAGAAAACAGGCAAAAAAGACATTTAAAATATTACTTACAACAGCATTATTACAACATACTTTCTTTAAAATCCCAACGAGTATTTCATCACTTCAAAAGCTATACAGCATTTCCATTATATTTGCAAACTTAACCTTATACATCTTTTAAAATCTTGAAAAAACTTCTTTTAAGCAATCTATAAGCAGTTAACAAAATTGATAAAATCTACATAATGGAATACTATACACTCCAGTATAAATTTTATTTTAGGAGAATATGAATGTAAACACTCATTATTATACAACATGCATAGACTATACTGACCTTCCATCTTCTGAACTGTAACTTTCACTGCAATTGTGCTTTACTATCAACAGGAAAAGCTGCATTAATCCAGGGAGTGGCAGAAAGTATTTGCTTTAGGGGCATTGCACAAGATCACTAGATTTTGACTTAGTGAAGACAAGCTGGAGCTAATAAAATAATTTTTCTCTTTTTTTTAAAATATCAGCCCACTCATTGCTGAATGGGCTATGCAGAAATTCATACCAATCTGAAAAATAAACACATTATTAAAAAAAATCTCCTATGATATTTTTGCATTTCATTAACTTGGAGATTTTTGTTCAAAAATCCAGTGATCAAATTAGTGTAATGCACTGTTTGGCTCATATTTGGTGTGCAAGAATACCAACAGCATATTAGCGATTTCATAGAATAAAAACTGAAATTTAAAGTGACAATGAGCATATTTTAATACATAATGTTTCTGATGTATTTGTACAGGAAAGAAAAATGTTTGTCAGGACACTGCTTTAAGAGAGTTAGAGTTTCACTCTTATTTTAACTATTAAAAAAGTGTTCTAGTGGATATTCATGGGGTCTTCCTGGTTGCAAAATTGTAAAAATATATTAAGAAACCATTATCCCCATTGGTATTAAATATATTGAGACACAACCATTGTGGTTGCACTACCAGGTATGGCTACTACGGTCTTAAGCATCTGATTGTACATTGTTGCTTTACTGTTAAGCACAACTGAGGCGTGTATTTTTTTCCCTTGGTTATAAGATTATATTACAAAAATTGATCACTGTTTCAAACCAGTTAGACACGAATATTCAAGTAACAAGGTTGTTTTAATGGATAAGTGAAAAAAGAATTTACCTAGCACTTTACACAACTACATAAAAATTAAATAAAACAAATGAAATTTGTTTATGCATATGCAATACACTTTTATATCTTTAAGATTTCTAAAACTAAAACTTAAACTATCATTTTCTTTAACGATACCATATTTTGCACAATAACTTATACTTAGGAGAAATAATTTCCCATTTTCCACAAAATATATATAATTATGACATTCACATCGATAGTTTAAGAAACAAAATTTAAGTGAATATTCTTATCTTATGCAGTTATCTTTGTGGACCCTTCTAGTCAGAATTCAACCAGTTGATGTATCTAATGCTTGACCCATTTAACGAAAGAAAAAGAGGGTCTTCACCTAAACAAGGTCAATCCATTTCAAAAGCTAAAATGATTTTATCCCATTTAAAAACATAGTTCAAGAGAATGTAAAAAACTAAACGTTTAAAATACAGTGCTATTATATTGCATGTATCAACTACAATAAGATAGCAGTCAACTGAAAAGTAATTAAACAACTTTTTTCTTCCTAATATCACAAATTATACACGTTTCCCCCTACCCCATGGGGATGAAGCCAAAACACAACTTTTCTGATAAGATGGACAGATTTGAGGGCAAAAACCAACGAGAAGTCCTCACAGGTACCTAAGTCTCCACCAGAAGCCTCTCGTGATGAGTTCCCCCAGCTGGGATGCAAGCTCCCAGACCACTCCCACACTGGTGAGGACCTGTCTCCATGCATTGGTACCAGCAGGAGGTTTAATATTTAATACTAGAGTGTTTCTCAAGAGCAGCATTGCCTGACACCACAACTGACAATTGGATTCACAGTGCTATTTGCCCGGTCTTTATTCCTAATTCACACTGGCTAACACCTAGCATTCCTTCCCACAAGAGACCCAGCTCCAACTGGCACAGGCCTGAAGGAACATTGGAGCCACCAGAGCCGCCAGTTCACAGCAACAGCTGCAGAGACACAAGCAGCAATACAGAGGATAGGGAATAGCTCCCTTCCATCCTCCCATCACCTCGGAGGATCTCTCTGGAGCTACTAGAATGGAACTGCTCAGAAACAGCTGCCAAGTGGCTGAACAGGCCCTTTTGGGGCTCCACACTCTAACTTGCCCTAGGAAATCTCTACCTGTGCTGTGCCTGTGTGTTGCTGCCCAGTTTCTGAAGTTACTTTCCTCACACACGGCCCAAGGCTAAGACCACACCTCACTGCTACAAGAGGCCTCGTCCCCTGCCTTTCCCAGGGCTGTGACCACACTGCAGGAAGTGCCAGAGCCAGCTCTGCTGCCCAGCTGGCATTAGCCTGCCCTGCTCAGGTACAGAGAGCAGTCACCACAGCACACAGCGTGGCACAGCCCAGCAGCCAAACTTCAGCACCAAGTCCAGGGCTCAGCCCTGAGCCACACCAGCCCCAGCTGCAGGCTAGGCCACGGGCTAGCCCATTTCAAGTCATGTTAAGAGAGGCTGGTGCTGTACATCACTGTGTGCCATCCTGGCTTGAATCCTCTGTAGAGAGGCAAGAAAGGTCCTTTCTTCCACCTGCAAAGACACCTGGTGGTTTTTCCCAACATTGTTAAATTAACCATTTTTAAATGCTTTGTGACTAGTGTTATTTTGCGGCCTTCCATTGGACAAGAAGTAATACTGCTGCTTCTAGCTTCCCTGGACACTGTCTGCTCGGCAGTCAGCAACCACCTCATTCAAGGTGCAATGTCCTCCCGTGGGACTTGCAAGAACAGTTCCAGTTCAAGCCAGCTAGATAGGCCATCCGAGCAGAGGGCTGGGATTTGAAAGCTGCATGCACCAAGTATTTGGAAAAGCACCTCTTAGATTTTAAATTGCATATTTTGGTTCAGAACATGAAAGCGATGTGTGCTTCAGAAAGGTTAAAATGGCCAATGAAAATTAACCCGGTTCTTCTCCATTACACTTCCAAGAAACCAAAAACTCTTGAGGGTTGAATTTTGTGCTCCAACCCTCATCCAAACTTCCAGTGGGAGAAGCAGTTTGATGTCTTTGGCAAACAGCACTCTGAAGAGGAATGAGACACTGGGACAGAAAGTGATCTATGGTTGCCAAATGCAAAAAGGCACATATTCCCCAAAAGGAGAGGCACCAGAGAAAGTTGTTTTGACTTAATCCCACAGAGGATCAGGAAAAAGAAAGTTGTGTAGCACTCACTTAACAAGTTACAATGCAAATGCTGAATGCCAGGGGTTAAACAGCGTATCAAACAGTTCCAGGTTAAGTATTCCCTTTTGCACTAAATAAAAGCCATTAAAATATACAGGAATAAAATGCTCAATTAGGGAGCTTTCTATGAAGCAAGACCACACAAATACAGTGGAAAGAATTGCACAAACCAGAAGTGTTATGAGTTACATCTACAACCTTGGACTGACCAAACCTTAGAAATAACATTTCCTATCACTTCGCATTATTCATGATTGCTTGCTCATATGTCGTGTCACCGCAGAACAAACCTGACATGGCTGGCATGTGCACAGGCCCCTCCTTTATAGAAAGCTCACTAATCATAGTGTCATCATAAGAATACACAGGAAGCGGAGACCACAAGGCCATGCAGCAATACATACTTATACCCTACGGACCAAGTATTATAAGAACTCCTAATGTGTAGTTACTGTGGGGCTGCTAAGGAGCTCCTTGTTTTGCAGGTTGGTCAAAATTTATAGACAGGTGTTACTGGTTCTAGAAGTCCCCATGCTCAAGCATGACGTTGGTGAAATGGAGAGCTGAGCTACCTGGGTGCTTTTGAAAGAAAGTGGAGGCAGTATGGAGGAATGAGGGGAGATTAAGGCAGATGTAGCACAGGACTGGAAGCGTTTGCCTTTTTTTTTGGTAATAGCTGCTTGTCCACAGATATGATGCAGATGGCTGTCTGAGGTTTGCTAATACCTGATATCCTGGATAACACAGTAGTCAACACAAATTGTTCTAGGCTACAGCACCTTCTCACGAAGCAGATGCATATCTGACATCAAGAACAGAAGTAGCCTGGAGGGAAGGGGGGAGAAAAAGAAAATATTTAGTTTAAAATGAATACACATAGGCTTTCTTGCATCTCCAAACTTCAGCCCAAATCCATGGTACTGACAGTGACAAAACATACAACCCTGGCACATGGGGTGAATTCCAACAGCTTTCCCTATTCTGAGGCACACTAGGATTTGTTGTTGGGAATGCAAACACACAGGAATTAAGACTGGGGTTGATGCCGCTTTATATCTAGCAGCCTCACCTCTCCCCTTTAAATAAAAGGAACTACGGCCACTTGCTACAGCAAAGCCCAAAGCCCTCAGAGGCCTGATGAACCTTTCACTAGGCTGGTGGCCAGACAGCCAAGGCATGCCAGGGAAAAAAGCACCCGAGGGATTTCAGTGTTAGGCCAGCAAAGTCTTCTGGCTACTGCTGAGTCCACCTGACTTGACCAGACACTGCCTGTGCAAGTGCCCCCAGGAGCAGGCACCAGCCATGCAGCGCTGCACAAGGAGGGACCAGGAACCCAGCCCATGCAGGTCACTTGTGTCATAACCCCAGTGACATTTCACTTTGGCCCCAGAACTACTGAGACAGACACGCAGTCAGCACTGTGCTCATGCCCTGCTCTGAAGGCAGGAGCACCACATTCACAGCTTCTTTTGGTTTGGTTCCCACCACTCAGCACTCGGTCTGCTCCAGAGTGAGCACTTTCCATCACTAATCTGGGGATCACAGCCGCTTGCTTTCGTAGTAATTCTACCAGACCTTGCTGTCATGCCTCCACACTCTCCCAACTCATTTGGGATCCTCATGCTCCAATATCCATACACCTGGCCACATCAGCCCACTTCAGTTCCTGCTGAAGCATTTTTTCCCTAGGTCAAGTGAGACTCCCCTTTTTTGACCTCAGCTTTCAGAAGCAAGGGTGTATTTGAAGGTAGGAAGAATCTCAGAGGGCTCAGAGAAGAAAAGTTCTGCATTACCAACATATAATTCTACAGGTCACAGGAAAAGACAATGATAAGAGCCAGGTATCTTTCAAATTGCTGGCTATGTACTAGCACCAATGCTGCTGTGCTCCACCTCTCAATTCTGGAAGAATGGGACAAATTCAGTCACACATGCCTGCGAAAGCAAGTTTTCTGAGTTTGGTTTTGTTCATCTGTCATATCTTTGGACTTAGTTCCCAAATATAAGCATCTTTGAATTGCATGTTATTAGGTTTTGTGAAGCAGTGAACTTCTGCTTTTTGAATGTCTGAATAACAATGTCCAAGAGATCCAGCCCTAATCAGAGCAACAAAAATACACAGCACAATGAGAAGTCTTTACTCCATGCACAACCAACGTTTGCCTTACCCCACTGACTGTGCTTGCATTTACAATACACAGCTCTTTCACCAAGCTGTCTTATAAATTAGGCCAAAGGGAGTCTTCAATCAGACTTTTTAACACACAAACCTCTACCATGGTTTTCTTCTGCAAGACTAAAGATTAGTCTTTACTGTTAATACTAAATTTTTGTAACTAACTTCCATACTTAAGCATCCGACAGTCTCTTTGTTAATTTCAAATCTACATGGCCTTTGGAGAAGTGTTAACTCTGAACCTCCATCAAGGAGAGGCTGTTCCTAGAATTTGCCTTTACAGAAACAGGTGTAAAATTAGGAAAACTTTGCCTTTAGGTAATTCTGGAGTGAAGTTTCACACACTCATCTTGCTTATAGCTTTCTTCCCTTCATTCCATTGAAACCATTCCCAAAAATGGAAGAGCAAGCTTTGGCTCAGAAGACTCTATGGTCCCACAAAGCCAACCCTAGAAGCGCTGGGAGAACTGAGTGCAGGGAAAACATCCAAGTGAGATAAAGATGCATGCGGTTTCAGCAGCAAGAGGTATTAAAACATCTGTGTTCTGATGAGATACACATACTGTCAGAGGGCTGCAAATTTACTGTTCTCCTTCCACTTTCATACAAGCCTAGATTTCCCAATTCCCCAAATCAGCACTGGAATTGTATATCCAGATAAAGTGAAATATGCACAGATTGAAGACTGACAAAAATGGCTTTTGCGAAGACTATATATATAAATACATACACACATCTATCTGAACTGAGCTTAGACTGGGAATTTTATGTGACTTTTAAATTGGATTTACCTCATCTTCCTCTTCAGACATTTTAGTGGAATTATCAGGGGATTTTACAGGCTTCTGGCTATTGGTTCCATTTGTCTCTTCTTTGCCGTGCTCTGCCTCCCACTCCTGTAGGACTTCATCTATGTTGAAACGACGTCGATAATTTACAAAAAAGTTTTTCACTTGCACCACAGATTTGTTTCCAATCACATCAGAGATTGCCTGAAAGTCTCGGCCGTATTTCCTGATTGCTAAAAGCCACAAAAAGAAAAACAAAAGCAGTGTGTTATTTCCACAAAGACCACAAATCAGGCTCAAGTCACAGCATAAAGATCCGACGTTGAACTTCTGTCAAGGTTTCAAACCTTCTTCAGATTAATCCAGGATTAAAAAAAAAGTCTAAAGTGGGCAAGAAACACAGTTAAGATCAGCCCTGAAGAAGAGAATAGAGGTGTAGTAAAAGATGCTCAGAGTCAAACATACAAGGCCTGTGTAAATCTGCCTGCACTGCTTGAAAAGTTACACAGGCAAAGATCATAGCCGTGACTCCAGCAGAGTTTCACTTTCTGAAAGCTTGGACAAGCAGGCATTATTTGCAAACGTTCACACGATGCCATTTATATTGCCCAAGGAGGGGAAGGGGGGATATTGTTTCCTTGTTCAAATACATTCTTCGAGCATTAGTACACGGCAGTGTCCAAGTCCTCCTCCTTCCTTAGCCACTCGAAAGAAACTCAGCTCTGAAATGCAGCAGGGTTTTGACAATCAACAACTGAAGTACAAATAAACTTGTAGTGCCATACCTTGTACAGCAAGAAGCTGCTCATCTGTGGTCCAACGTGCATTAAATTTCTGGACGACCTAAACAACAACAACAAAAACTATGTAACTTCATTTATATACTTTCACTTGTATCTGAGCTTATAAAAACCTCTCAGAAGTGCAACAAGGAATTAGCTACTAGTCAAAGTATATCATTAGCATTTATCTTCACAATTACCAAGATCAGAAAATGATCTCACCTCTGGAAGTCTGTATTGTTCTATACCACCTTCAAGCTTCTCTTTGAGCGCGCTGTTTGTCTGTTTGATATTCTGAATCTGAAAAGAAAGTTTCATCCCTTTAAGAGGATTAAAAAATATCTTAGGACAAGCCTTTTTCCAGCAGCCTTGGCAGGAACCTCACAAGCTCAGCCTTCCAGTTTTTCTCATAGCCTGCCTTTTCCAAAAAGAAAGTTTGCTATATTGGAATAAAGTACAGCAGGAGCAGCTGGCAAATCAGGAGATCCCATTTAATTTATTCTCTGCTGCCTACAAGTTATTTGGAGCAAGAACTGCCCCAACTTCCAGGTCTGTATAAAGCCCAGCATAAGAACACCAAACCCATCTGCAGCAAGTAATGAATCAAAGGCTGCTTAAAGAGTTCAGCTTCTCCCAGAGTGCCAAGAAAAAGGCTTCAGGCCAAAATACCAATTCCATTAAGTTTAATAAAGAGATTGAGACAGATCTCTGCTTTAGAAACAGCAAAATGCTCAGATCTAGGCAACAAACTCATGTAGCAAACCTGTATTTACTCACAGATACTTGAAAAACATTTGTTTAAANTACTCCTGTATGCTCCCATTCATACCTGCCGTTTGATTGAGACTAATTCCATGTCCAGTTGTCTGAGTACAGTGGTAGCAGCTGTTGCATTGGCAGAAACAGCCTCCACATCTTCCTGGGAAAGGAACATTCCTTTGGGAGGTTTCCTCTTTGCTCTGTTCTTGGCCTGTGTACTGTGCTTCTCCTTCTTCACCTGAGGAACAGTTTCAGCAGGTGGCACCTGGCAAATAGCAGTCAGTCATTTTACATATCTAAGTAACTTTGGAGATCCCTTCCAGCTCAAACCATTCTGTGACACTGATTTTTAGCCACTGTCAAAGCCTGGAGAACGACAATGCCAGTATGCAGACAACAAGACATTTTTGCTCTAAGTGGCATGTCATACAAACTNACCAACGTTTGCCTTACCCCACTGACTGTGCTTGCATTTACAATACACAGCTCTTTCACCAAGCTGTCTTATAAATTAGGCCAAAGGGAGTCTTCAATCAGACTTTTTAACACACAAACCTCTACCATGGTTTTCTTCTGCAAGACTAAAGATTAGTCTTTACTGTTAATACTAAATTTTTGTAACTAACTTCCATACTTAAGCATCCGACAGTCTCTTTGTTAATTTCAAATCTACATGGCCTTTGGAGAAGTGTTAACTCTGAACCTCCATCAAGGAGAGGCTGTTCCTAGAATTTGCCTTTACAGAAACAGGTGTAAAATTAGGAAAACTTTGCCTTTAGGTAATTCTGGAGTGAAGTTTCACACACTCATCTTGCTTATAGCTTTCTTCCCTTCATTCCATTGAAACCATTCCCAAAAATGGAAGAGCAAGCTTTGGCTCAGAAGACTCTATGGTCCCACAAAGCCAACCCTAGAAGCGCTGGGAGAACAGAGTGCAGGGAAAACATCCAAGTGAGATAAAGATGCATGCGGTTTCAGCAGCAAGAGGTATTAAAACATCTGTGTTCTGATGAGATACACATACTGTCAGAGGGCTGCAAATTTACTGTTCTCCTTCCACTTTCATACAAGCCTAGATTTCCCAATTCCCCAAATCAGCACTGGAATTGTATATCCAGATAAAGTGAAATATGCACAGATTGAAGACTGACAAAAATGGCTTTTGCGAAGACTATATATATAAATACATACACACATCTATCTGAACTGAGCTTAGACTGGGAATTTTATGTGACTTTTAAATTGGATTTACCTCATCTTCCTCTTCAGACATTTTAGTGGAATTATCAGGGGATTTTACAGGCTTCTGGCTATTGGTTCCATTTGTCTCTTCTTTGCCGTGCTCTGCCTCCCACTCCTGTAGGACTTCATCTATGTTGAAACGACGTCGATAATTTACAAAAAAGTTTTTCACTTGCACCACAGATTTGTTTCCAATCACATCAGAGATTGCCTGAAAGTCTCGGCCGTATTTCCTGATTGCTAAAAGCCACAAAAAGAAAAACAAAAGCAGTGTGTTATTTCCACAAAGACCACAAATCAGGCTCAAGTCACAGCATAAAGATCCGACGTTGAACTTCTGTCAAGGTTTCAAACCTTCTTCAGATTAATCCAGGATTAAAAAAAAAGTCTAAAGTGGGCAAGAAACACAGTTAAGATCAGCCCTGAAGAAGAGAATAGAGGTGTAGTAAAAGATGCTCAGAGTCAAACATACAAGGCCTGTGTAAATCTGCCTGCACTGCTTGAAAAGTTACACAGGCAAAGATCATAGCAGTGACTCCAGCAGAGTTTCACTTTCTGAAAGCTTGGACAAGCAGGCATTATTTGCAAACGTTCACACGATGCCATTTATATTGCCCAAGGAGGGGAAGGGGGGATATTGTTTCCTTGTTCAAATACATTCTTCGAGCATTAGTACACGGCAGTGTCCAAGTCCTCCTCCTTCCTTAGCCACTCGAAAGAAACTCAGCTCTGAAATGCAGCAGGGTTTTGACAATCAACAACTGAAGTACAAATAAACTTGTAGTGCCATACCTTGTACAGCAAGAAGCTGCTCATCTGTGGTCCAACGTGCATTAAATTTCTGGACGACCTAAACAACAACAACAAAAACTATGTAACTTCATTTATATACTTTCACTTGTATCTGAGCTTATAAAAACCTCTCAGAAGTGCAACAAGGAATTAGCTACTAGTCAAAGTATATCATTAGCATTTATCTTCACAATTACCAAGATCAGAAAATGATCTCACCTCTGGAAGTCTGTATTGTTCTATACCACCTTCAAGCTTCTCTTTGAGCGCGCTGTTTGTCTGTTTGATATTCTGAATCTGAAAAGAAAGTTTCATCCCTTTAAGAGGATTAAAAAATATCTTAGGACAAGCCTTTTTCCAGCAGCCTTGGCAGGAACCTCACAAGCTCAGCCTTCCAGTTTTTCTCATAGCCTGCCTTTTCCAAAAAGAAAGTTTGCTATATTGGAATAAAGTACAGCAGGAGCAGCTGGCAAATCAGGAGATCCCATTTAATTTATTCTCTGCTGCCTACAAGTTATTTGGAGCAAGAACTGCCCCAACTTCCAGGTCTGTATAAAGCCCAGCATAAGAACACCAAACCCATCTGCAGCAAGTAATGAATCAAAGGCTGCTTAAAGAGTTCAGCTTCTCCCAGAGTGCCAAGAAAAAGGCTTCAGGCCAAAATACCAATTCCATTAAGTTTAATAAAGAGATTGAGACAGATCTCTGCTTTAGAAACAGCAAAATGCTCAGATCTAGGCAACAAACTCATGTAGCAAACCTGTATTTACTCACAGATACTTGAAAAACATTTGTTTAAAAGGCCGATCCATCAGGGAAGCAAAAGGTACACAGGGAGTTTGTTATGATACCTGTCTAGGAAAGACTAAGCCGAACATATCTGCCACTTCTAAAAGTACCATGTGAAAAGGCAAAAGAAACAGCTGCTGCAGATGGAAATCAGATACTGCTAAAACCAATGTCACCTGAGGAAAGTTACAGTTTAAATAGAAGGAATTCTGAACTGTAAGAAAAGCTAAGTGCCAACAAATGTTTCTTCAAGTCCCTGTTATGAACCTTTCCTTGCTTTACTTCAGGTCAAAAGCAGGCTTGCCCACAGAACCAAAACCTAAGAGAGGTAAAACCCAGAGCTGCATTCAGAGCACAAGGACAGCAGCTGGTCAGCTAAGGCATGTAGCATTGTGCATCATCACTGCCAAGCTACAACTTCTGTCAACTTTGCAGACTGCAGCAGGCACTACCAGCAACCCCAGCAGTTACTCCTGTATGCTCCCATTCATACCTGCCGTTTGATTGAGACTAANTTTAGCCACCGTCAAAGCCTGGAGAACGACAATGCCAGTATGCAGACAACAAGACATTTTTGCTCTAAGTGGCATGTCATACAAACTGTCTTATACAAATTTCTCCTTTCCTTTAGCAGCTTTCAGTGTTTACAGAGATACTGTGGTTGCCTTCTCTGCCCATCCTCATTTTGGGAGACAGATGCCCAATTTCACATTTGTTAAATGTTCTGGTTATTTTCAAACCTCCAAAACCTCTCTTCTTGTTTTCAACATCAGATCTGAACACACCAGTTTAACTGAACACCAGAAGGAAGGGTGGAGACAGAAAGAACATAACTAAAACAGTTTACTGAGAATTGTTTTACTACCTGACAGACACAGGAAGGAATAAACCAAGTTTATTTAAAGGCAAAGGATAAAGGAGTGAGGTGACAACAGGATTAATTCTTAGATTGTCACACCATTTCTTGGAAGCCAGGTTCCCTTGCATAGCATTTGTTTATCAACTGTTCCATCAAAATGGTGCAGTTTTGCCTAAAATAAACTTCAAGTCTTTTTTGGAAAAAGAAGTATTTCACCACTTCCTATTTTCATCCCTATGTCTAAAGCATAGCCATGACACTTACTACAGATCCTTCAAGAGCACACCTGATTCTAAGATAGCAAAACCATTATTTCCAGAAGTTATACTCAACAATCAACTCATACCTAAGATTTATTACCCAGTGACTGGAGCCTGGCCAAGAACACAGATCAGAAGGGTGGCAAGGAGAGAAAAAGCAGAGAGGGGAGACAGTACATCTGAATCCTCTATTTGATCACTCTAAGCTTTAAACACATTGGCTTCACTTGGTGCTATTGTTTTCCTCCTAATTTGCAGCTACATGCAGTTTCTACACAGTTTGTGGCATTTGCTCATTAGCATTGAATGCCTGCATTTGAAACCACATGAGGCTGAGCAACAAACCCCAAGTATGTATGAGGTTCTGACTCCCAAAGGACTCCAGCACAGCTGTCACAGATAAAAGCTTTCACCCTTCTCATGGGCACAATGGTCAGCAGCAATGTGGACAGTTGCCTGCTCTCAACCTTTTTCTTCCATCCACTGGTGCAAAGTATTCCATGAGATACAATGCCTAGGACAAGCCCAGAGGCAAGAGGGAACTCCTGCCATTGCAGGAGGGACACCCCTATTTCTTTCTGCAGAGGGGAGTGGTGAGCAGGAGAAACCAGACTGGCTTAGCTATGAACAAGTGAAGTAAGCTCTGCTCCCTGCTTCAGAAGGGAGCACTTTGATAACTGAGTCAGGTAAATTATTCAGCATGGATAGACATTTCAGATCCACTCATATTTCATCTACATACACTGCTTCCCAGGACCACGCAGCAATACCTCACCACAGGTTCAGGCTGGCTGTTGACCAACAGGCAATGCCTGCAGTGCAAACATCCCAGAAGCCTCAACATTAAAGAAAAATGAAAGCAGTTTCAAAAGACTGTTTTACACAGTTCAAAAAATGCAAAGCTCTTTTGTGCTGTGGACAAGAACCAGAGCTCCAGCAGAACAATTTTTGACAGCTCCAAATGCCTCTAGGCCCCAGCAAAAATTGGAACATCCAGTCTGTCCTGGAAACTCTTCTTTCCTGGCCACACGCATTTCTCTCTAGAATTAAATCAATTTTTGAAAACCAGAGAGAATTAAAAGGCAAGGATGTAGAAGGGATTTAGCAGTGCTCCTGTTTATTTAGATATTGCCACTGCTATCCAGTGCACTTCAGTCCTACAAACCCCTTAATAGAAAGTTGCCTTCCTCAGATTTTCCTGTGTAAAAAGAAGATAAAGCTATGTAAAGCTATATAAAAACAGAGGATGAAGTGGGAGGCAATTCCAGGAACAAGGAAGATACAAAGAAAGCAGGTCTAGGTCATGACCTCAGTATTACAGAGTCACTATGCAAGGAAATCCATACAATTGTACTGACACTAAAAGTAAACAAAAAAAAAAGAAGATTCCCCCTCCAATGATCCTCAAAAGAGGAAACAGATGAGAGATTTCACATACTCAGAAATCCCAGTATTAATGGGTAGGTCAGAGAGCAACCAACAGGTCTCAGAGCTGAAAAAAACCCATCTCTGCAGATTTGGGACAAGGAGGTTCTTTACGGTAAGAGTCCTGTGCTGCTGGCACATCATAGCCCCTGCATGTCTGACCACATCATTAAAAGGAACCTAATGATCAAGAACAAACTTATCCTATCCTGGTTACCTGCTCTCTCTCTCTCTCTCAAGACATTTCAATAAGCCCTGAGTTCAGGTACTGCAAAATCAGAATCATTGAATCATTAAGTTTGGAGAAGACCTCCAAGATCATGGAGTCCAACATTTGACCAAACACTTGTCAACTAAACCACAGCACTGACTACCATGTCCAGTCATTTCTTGAACACCTCCAGGGATGGTGACTCTGCTATGCCCCCAGGCAGCCCATTCCAGTGCTTAACCACCCATTCAGTGAAAAAATTCTTCCTGATAGCCAACCTGAACCCCCATTGAGGACATTTTCTCTCATTGTGTCCCTGGTTGCCCGAGAGAAAAAACCAACCTCCACCTTCTACAACCTCCTTTTCAGGTAGTTGTAGGGAGTGACAGAGATCTCCCCTGAGTCTCCTCCTCTCCAGACTCAACAACCATAGCTGAACTCTGAACAGGTTATGAAGGCTGTCAGCTCCATTTTGCCCTCTAGCACGATCCCTGTCCTGAAAAGTCCCCATGAGGCTGCCTGCCATGGCATACACAGCCAGACTGCATATGCTTCGTGAGTTTCAGATTGGTTGGAATGCCATGGCCTGTACCAGTGTGACAAGGAGGGCAGAAAACCCCACCCCACACTAAGATTTTCTGCAAAAATGTCTTGGCGCTAACTGTCCAAACCAGATATCTGATCTGGTTTGGCTTCACAAGAGATGCAGCCAAGTTGATGAAGAACGACCTCTCCCTCTTCTGCAGCAAGTTCAGGACATGTCAGCATT
This sequence comes from Oxylabes madagascariensis, assembly GCA_013400675.1. Lineage (NCBI taxonomy): Eukaryota > Metazoa > Chordata > Aves > Passeriformes > Timaliidae > Oxylabes > Oxylabes madagascariensis. The sequence goes on from VYZR01034006.1 coordinate 25,522, forward strand.
GGTTGGGAAGGAGAAAATAATAAAGGGGGTGGAATGGAGCTCTTTTACAAATGCAAGGTTTTATAGAGCTTACAGAAAAATCTAAACTGTAAATTTATTAAAATAATGGGAAATGAGACAATAGCATAATTTACAAAACACTATAGAGCTGCAGTACACAGCTGCAACTTAGCCAAGTGAGAATCCTTCCTGTCTGCGTGTTGCTGAGGCTTCTGAGAACTCAGTTTCTTGTAAGGACTAATACAAATGGCTTCACATCCACTCTGCCCCTAGGAAGACATCAAGGGTGCTGGTTCCTTCAGTGGAAACAATAGCTAAACTCTTTCCTGGAAAGTCTATAGAGCACCCTCACGTAGGAGAAGAGCAGATGGGAATGTTGTGATTTTTCAGTTATTTCCATTCAAAATTATTTGTTGGAGAAATTAATCTCAGTGAGAGTGACTGAAAAAACTGTTACTCTGGGACTTTTTTTTGACTGTGTGGGATCATGTTTTTAAATACTTCTAGTGGGTTTTCCCTAAATATAACCTTTTAAAAATTGAGAAATGAAATAGAATGACTGGAAGAGAGAGACTAGGAGAGAAATCAGGCTAGAAGAAACCAGGAAAGGGAGCTAACTTCAAGGAGAGAAGGTCTTAAGCATCTTCCTGTAATTCATACATACAACCCATACTGCTGCTGAACGAGGTGTTTTTATTTAGTAATAGGTAACCTTGCAGGTTATACACATGAAGTATATGATTTCCTGTAGGGCATCGCAGGCTGGGTTTTCAGAACTGTTGCATTTGTGTAGTTATTTTCATCCAGAACTCAGTGCCCACTGAAAATGAAGTACCTGAAGTGAGATGCAAGTACTACATTTTGAGCTGACATAACAGCTCAAGGCCATCCTGCCAGACAAAATGAACTGGTCACAAAAACTTTCTCCTTTACTTTTCACCAATACAGCTGCAATCCTGGTGCTAGTGAAGTAACAAGTATTGCTGGGGATTTCAATACATCAGGAATGTACCTTAGAGTCTACCATGTACATAAATGCACTTCTGTTCTACCTAGAACAAAAGGATGTATTTCCTCTCCACCAAGCCATCTCTACAGGGAGATGTGCTTCTACTCCATCTCCATGCCGTTAGGTTGATTTAAACCACTGAGGGTGGTTTAAGCTAACACAGCCAAAGAGGATAAAAGAATGGAAACAATCACATAGTACATTATCATGGGATGGTAAAAGGTTAAATTTTCCCAGCTCTATCCATAATAACTTATTTATCTATACTTGTCTTCATCTAAGAATAATTCTGAAGACAATTCTTTTCTTGTATGACAACTATACAAAGTACTAAAGAAAATTAGATACTGTCAGCTTCTAAACAAAGTAGCTAGTAAGTAAACACTTTCATTTGTACAGGAGTAAGAAACAGAATTATACCTCCTTTTTGCTCTCCTTGTTTTGTTCAACTTCAATGTCAATAGGGTTATTTCCATTTGCTTCCTCCATTTCATCCTCACTGGAAGACAAAAGCAAAAAGTACTGTATTAGTTTGTGAGCCTCTCTTTTTCTATAAATAGAATGCTAAAACAAATGCATGAATGCCACAGCAAGCCCAACAGCTTTCCTTAGTTTTATTCCCGGGATTTGAGTTTTTGGCGGGGAGTTGGTGTTGATTTTATTTGGGTTTGGTTTAAGTCAATAAATTCTTAATTCTGAGGATAGTGCATACAGGAACACTTCTCAGCAGTGTACTTAGGCAAAATAAATCTACACAGATGAAGGCAAGAGACTTGAAATTAATTCCACAAGTTATCTTTCAAAGAACATGGGACACTAAGCATTTTTACTTGAGGCAAACTGAGACAGAAAGAAAGACTTAAAAATACAGCAAGTAGCTAAAACACAGATTTCATACAACTCCTTAGTATTTAGCAAAACAGACATGCACAGGATGCACAACAAATGTTTGGTTTTTCTTTTTTTTTTTTCAGTGACAGCCTCACATTTCATTCTCCCCTGGAAAAGAAAAAGACGTTATCAGTTACAGAGTAAATAATAGGCATGAAATTGAGGCAATATTGCAAGTGACCTTGACACACCTGTCCAGTCTGGCTTAGGTAGAATTTTAATCAGATATTAAATCAAATGCATTTTCACAATTTAGAATTTTTGTACTGTACACAACTAAAGTTAACTGCACCATTTGAAACGATGCCCAGAAACAGAAGAAATAAGCTGATGTAACCAAAGTATTTTTTTTAATCGAAGAAATAAACCTATTTGGTCATATCAAACTTCATAGCCCGTGCTGAGGAGCATCAGCTGGTGCAGGTATGTCACTGCTCCAGTGCAGGGCAGGGCTGTGCTCACAGGCAGCAGGAGCCAGCAGGCACAACACGTGCTGGTGAGCCTGGCTGTGGCATCAGCACTCACGTGGCCATCTCCCTGCTGCAGCCACATCCTAAGGAGGAACGGGCTGCCATCCTTCTCCACAAGAGCAGTCACTTGTACAAGCCACTTCTGCTCTCCTGATCCAACAGCTGATTCACAAGACATTTAGTTTGGGTAATAATGATTCCAGGGAATCAACTCCCAAGCATCCCCTCCCAGAGCTGCACACACAAAGCCCCTCACATACAACTTAGAACAGCTGCTGAAAACCCGGTCCCAAATGCACCGAGAGTTGCGTTAGTGGCAATCTGATAGGTTGGGAAATTTCCCTGCCTAGCCACAAAAGGGATCTAGAGGTATTTGAGTGAGATACCTCAGACTGGCCTTTCTCTTAACCCAATCTCCGAAAGAACTTCCTTGTGCTCTTCCTAGGTTCAGATTTCAGCCTTTTCACAACAATCTTTGCTGTGCTGATAGTTTGCACTTGTATTCTAGCAAGTTCCCTAGAGATGAGCTAAATTAAAGCCCACCCCCTCATTTCTGCAGTCATAGACACTGATTGCCACAACCAAAGAACACTTTTGAAGTTCTGCCAACACCGAATGGCACAACCTGAAAATCCAGGCACCCTAAACTCACCCAGAGTGGATTCCACACCCTGCGTGGCTGCACTGACAAATCCTTTGAGGGTGTAGGGGTTTGACTATTTTACATAATGGAGGGGAAGAACAGAAGTCAAACATCAAGCTGACAGCCTGGTGCTTAGCTTCCTGCAGATGTAAATCAAGTTAAGCATTTCCAATCTAGCTGCCTTCCTCAAAGGTTACAAAATTACAGCACATGGCAGCCCATAGTTCTTTCCCGTTTACCAGATGGTCTGAGGTGCTATTTCTCCCAGCAAACAGGCATAGGTACTGAGAGTTGTATTTCTAAATTTCAGTAATTTCATTTATGAGCCCAGAACAAAAAGAGAGATGACTATTAAAAGACCCTAAACTAAATAGGACCAGAGAAACACATACTCCATATAAAAGATTTTCCCCCCACCAAAAAACTTAGTAGGAGAGCTGAAAAACTAAACAAACAAAAAACCCCAACAACCAGGATGGGGAGCAGAAAAATAGACAGCCATTGCAGAGAAGAGAAAAGAATAGAATTGTCCTGGTTTAGGGCAGGGAAGGACAAGAATGGAAAAAGAGACTCAGGTCAAAGAAAGGCAACCAAATACTGGACAAGTTGGCTGGTAGTATTCTCCCTGGCCCTGCCTGTTAAGCAAGTACTGCTGACCTAATGGAGAGATGGGAGAGGTTGAGTGAGTCATTGGTGTATCACACCTCAACCCTAGAGACACATTTCTTCTCCCTTCCCATGCAAGACTTGCTCATATGCAGTGGAGCCAGCAAACAGCCAACTGGGAAAGGCAACAACTCCTCTGAGGGAAAAGGCTTTTGCAGAATTTTGCCCAGTTATGTTCCAAAGGCAGGCACACTTCAAGTCTGGTCTGCAAAGACATTAATTGCATTTTAGAGTAGGTTGGGAAGGCACCTGCATCAAGCAGATGGAGTTGCTGCTGTTCTGAGCAGTTGTTTTCCCCACAGTCACCTGAAACCTCTGCCTTTCTGAGGCTCTTTCAGCTCCAGAACTAGATGAAGTCACCAGGTGACAGTAACTGTACAGATACTTACACCAATATGCACAAGGCCACTGCTGACCTACCTTCAAGGGCTTGCATGGGTATCCAGGAGGGAGAGCTTGCAGAAAAAGCATGAGTCAAGCTCATTTGCTAAAGCTCAGTAGCTAATGACCTCCTGAACACCATCAGCCTCATCCAAATGCCAAAAGCACCCAGCATTCCCAAGAACAGCTCAGCCAGAGAGCTCATCCTAAGTTCCCCTGCATTACCCTCTTCTCAGTCACTCAAAATTAGAGCCTTAACTTCATTTTTCTCAGAGAACGGAGCCTGGCCTGGCAGCCTTATGCTTGATCAGTTTTCTAAGATGCAGGAGAGGAAGGGTCTGTGTGTGTACAGGTACAGGAACAGAGGAGTCCTGCACTGGAACCTGTTTCCTGTAGCAGGTGCACATTCTCACTCTGCTGAGCATCACATGGAGGAAATAAAGGCAGATTTCAGCTCTTTCAATAAACCCCTTTACTGACCTGCTTATCAACTTTTCTGGCTCCGCTGACAACAGTGCCAATCAGATTGTAAACAGCTTTAATTTCAATTTCCCAAACCTCAAGTGGTATCAGAGAAGAAGTTCTAGAATGGTGGGACTAGTGTAGCCAGTAAGTACTGTAACCAGTGCACTAGAGGGCCATCAGGATTGCACTGTCAAAAAAGGGAGCACACATAACTGCCAATTGCCTTTTGGCTTTAAGCAAAGCAAAACATAGCAGGGCAGAGGGGCGGGGAAAGGTGTGGTACCAGGAAACATTTTGGGGAAAATCCTACATCTGGTTTCTTACAAGCTAACAGGAATTTCTGGGATAGAATAAAGAAATCAGTGTGCATTGCAAAAATTCTGCAAGGCCTTTCTGCTTGCAAACCTACCTTTCCTCACGTTCCCTTTTTTGTTTACGAGCATGACGGTCCATCACACTAGTTTTAGTCCTTGTCTTCTTCCAGGAGTAGTAAAATTTCACCAGGCTGGCTATTGATTTGTCAGGAAGCTGTAAATTAAACATGTAACCTTTTATATGTTTATATGTAAAGTATCTCCAGAAGTTCATATACAATTGGTCTGTTTTTCCAAGGAACACTTGACCTCTTTACATTGGATTCTCTCAAAGGCTCAAGCAAGGCAGTTCTGCAACCTTTCCAAAAATGATCTATGGGGGAGTGTTTCAGGTTAGTGTCTACTATTTAGGACATCAAGATCTCTAAAGAGCATCTCAGCAAGCTTCCACTCACCAGGCAAGTCGCTGGTTCCCTCCAGAATAGGGGAACACAGCAAGAGCAAATCTGAAACGAGGCCTCGAAACTGAGATAACAGTTTTAAAGCCAGAACAGACCTAAAAGCCAACACAGACACATGTAAACAATCACAGAAACTGCTGAATTGCAAACATCCCAAGCATATCTTTGATGTTTGGTTAAATAGGTTTATTCACATCATTCACATGACAAAGTCTATTCAAAGGTCTCAACAAAAGATGTTTTCAAAAGGTGAAATGCTACTGTATGGTGAACTGAGGGTACAGGAAAACACAATTATTTTTTTTTGTCCTCTTACACAAATGCCATTACCCTGTAGCTGGGAAAGAAAAGACTGCCTCCAAAAAGCATGAAACTACATTAAGACCAATTCTCTACTTTTCAGGTGCTCTACATGGATGCTCTTACACAGGATTTTTAAAAGGTGAAAGTCTAGTCTTTTCTGATGAATAAAACATGTTTTACTTAAGCGTCTGATTCAGTTTGGAAGGCAGAGCAGGTGGAGAGGAAAACAAAACTCTGAGCAAGAGCCAGATCTCTTTCACTCAAACACTGCCGTTTAAGTCTTCACCTGAGACAAGCCTGGTTCTCAAACTGCAGACTGACTTTAGATTCTAATGGCAGATCACACCAGCACTCCCACTCTGGCCCACAGCTGCACACAGGCAGAAATCCATTGGCCCTGGCAAAGCACAAGTGCTAAGTCAATGTTGTGTTGCCAACAGCCATGCAACAGGCTGGTGTTCTGAAATTAAAGAGAGTTCCACAGAACAAACTCAGGGACAAGGCTGTTCATGACAAACATCCACTTGGCTATAAACCTGTGCTAAGAGTGCCAAAGTATCAGAACCAGCTCTGGTAAATAATGTAACTTGCCTTTTATTCTCTGGCTTTGGAGATTTCTCCCCTCAGTTCCAATCTGCACGGGTGCTAATGGGGCAGCATCTATAAACTAACAACTAACATGCTCCCGAGCCATTGATTCCTGTCCCCTGCTAAACACAAAGCTTCGTGCCATTTAATTCCTTTCATGCAGAATCGCTTTCCTGGGAGCAACAGTAAAAAAATATCATTACCTAGGGAGCAGTGCATGAGCTTGGCATCCCTGTATTGGAATGCACTTCACCCAGGGACAGAGCCATGCTTCTGCACATCAACTGAATTGAGAATTTCTTACTTTGGCAGTTAACTGACCAACAGGATGGGCTTTATGTACTCTCTTTTCCCCAGGACATTCCTCTGCCCTATCTTCCCTCCTATACAAGAACACAGGAACAAAGCAGCTTCACTCTTCAAGAGTTCTATCACCTGACCCAAGGGAGTGGGAGACTCTAGGACTCCAAGAACATTTGGAAATGAATGTCAGTGAAGGACAAGGAACATCAAGGAGTACATGATGAAAACAAGCCTCTTTCTGCCACCCTTTTGAAAAGGGACCTTCAGCCTTAGAAGGCAAGTCACCTTTCACTTTTCAGTGTGATCAGCAGCACAGACCTGTGTCACAGGTGCTTTAAAGAAGCTGAACAGACTGCAACAGCCTAGGCTCACTTCAAAGGGTCACAGACAGTGGAACTGGGTCCTGCTGGAACACTCAACAGGCTACTTTACTGAAGGAGAGCAAGGAACAAAGTCTAGTTCCCACTCAAGTGATGAACCACTTGAAGACACTCTCAAGATAAAATTAATAAAAATGTTTACAACCCATCTTCTCTCTCTTTCAAAAGAAAATTGCACACTCCCTAGCACTTCCCTTTCAGGCAGAAACTTATGCTTGAAGTTTTCAATCATATATTTAAAACAGTACCATTACCAACCAAAAGCAAAGGACTGAAGCTTGCAAGGATGTATAAAACTCCATCACGGCATCTGCTGACAGTCCCAAATCACATTAAGCACAGACTTCATCATTCAATAAAATCAATTCCTAAAAATCAGGCTGTAAGAAAGGAAATCAACTTTGCACAGAGATGATCTTTACTGCGTACGTGTGGGCATACGTGTAGAGACCATGCCTGAACTCCACCTGAGACAAACACTACCACAGCACACGGGGGACTGAAAACTCTCATTTCCAAAAAAAAAAAAAAATCACACAGTCATAGTTTATCCTGAAGCAGTAAAGCACTTCAGGAAAACACCTCTACAGAAACTCTGGGAATAATATTGTTTCTTTCTATTCATGATAGCATTTTCCCTCCAACATCCCCTTTGGCCTGTTCTCTCTCAAGAGCATTAGACACACATTCAGCACAAACAGCACTGAAGATGATAGCCTGTTCTGCTTTTCCATTCCTGCGACACCACTTACCATCTGCTGGATCCTGTGAAAGGTTTTCCCATGGAAACTGAAGGCCTGTTCAAACAAGACCTTGTCTTCCACTGTCCACTCATCCGGGAATGGAGTAAAGTTTGGCAGATCTGCCAAAGACTTCTCGATGTTGTGCTTGTGCCAAAACAGCATCCCAAGAGCCTAGAAATAATACAGACACTAAGGTGACAACTGTAATCAAAAGAAACATTACTGGAAAATGGAAAGGGAGAGCTATAACATTTTTCTCAGGCACCACATTGGACATAATTTTAATTCTCAGCTACATCAGATGCTTTTCTGAGTGCAAGAAATCTGGACTCTGCCCCCCAGATAGGCTGTGAAGACCAGCCAGAAGTTTATCAAAACCACACAGGTCATCACGTAATAAAAGATCAGCAACAGAAAGGTGGGAGAAAAAACTTAAGAAATTACTTCAGCTTTACTGATCCTGGTATGCACAGATAAGCTGAGCAAAGGCTTGGGAAGTCTACCTAAAGAAGACTGGACAAAAGGCAGCTTCTTTCCAGTGCTGGACTCCATTTCCTGGCAATCAGAAGGATGGTTTAGTTGTCTGGGGGGTTTTATAACTGTTTATGGGGTTCTTTCTGAGAGGGAAGGGGAAAAGGGGAAGAGAATGAAACAAGAACTGGAAGAAGGAAAGGCTGAGAACATGCACCACCTTGACTGGCTGCTAAAAAGTCCCTGGCCTAAAGGAGGAATAAATCTCACCCATTCTGGGGGCTGCTCTTTTGTTCCCTTGAGAGAGGCCTCATTTTGCTGTTGCAGTCTCTGGTTCTCAGTTCCAAAGACAAAGTGCCTGTGCTGTGCTTCACCACCTGCAAACCATTCCCGTTCTGCTGTTTCTGAGATATTCGTGCACAGCCCCCCTCCCCCAGGGGTCCACAGCCCCTGTGTGCTATGACACAACACTACCTCTGGCATGCCAGCAAGCACTGCGAGTCATTTTGGGAAGGCCTGACTCTGCAGAGCTAAAAACCAGCCTTTCACAATTGCTGTGAAGTGAAAATCCCTAACATGCCGAGTAAAACGTACGAGTAACCTGCTCATCATATGCAAACTCAGCTCAGGTTTCACAGCCAGAGTTACCCTCATCTCATAGTTTCACTCTGGCTGCCCAGCATTACAAAATCCCTCCAAAATCGGGGTTTCCCCATTATACTTTGCTATGCAAAAAAGCAGTTCCTTTATGGGATCTCACGCCCCTGAGATTCTGCAGAGAGTATGCACATAAATGTTAGTGTTATCTAAGATCCTGCCCAGATCCTACTGGGCTCTCAGTGCTGTCTGGACACCTTCTCCTCCCTTCTGCCACCAAGCAGAACAAGCAGTAATCTCAATTGCTGCACAGGCACGCAAGATGTCACAGAAGCCACACAGCCATTCTGGCAAGGATGGGGGTCAAGAAACTACTTTGCAGTCGTGAAGGACTGAGTTTTCTCTCTCCCCTGACAACCTCCACCTTCAAATATGAGATTTATCAAATATCCTTATGAGGAAGCAAGGGACAAACAAGGAGCAAGACATTTTGGGAGGGAAAGGTATCATTAAATAGCACTGAGGGAGAGATGCTTACATAAAGCAAGAGGTAAACAAAAAGATTTTCCTTACAGGCTTGTTTAACAGGAAATCAGTATTCCTCTTCCACCTATGCTGCCCCGGAACACAGGGTGAGCACAGGGCCTTCCCAGGCTCCTTTATCCCAGGGTGTTTGACAAAGGCTGGCAGGAAAGCCCAGTCACAGTCAGATTTTACTGTGCTGCTTCCAAGAGACTACTACAGCTCAGCACAACCACCCACAGCTGTCTGCATCACCAGCTGAAGCACCTGCTCTGACAAAGCTCACTGACCTGTGGGAAGCTTGCCCTTTGCCTGCTCTGGGGCTGGCCAGGCTGCAGGGACTCCCACCAGCACAGTCCTGAGCCTGCAGCCATCATCCAGCAGCAGCAAAGCCAACAACAGGGCACTCAGCCACGGGCAAGGGGAGTGAAAGGACAGGGATGGGAGCTGGGCTGGCATGGCTTGGGCAGTTGGACAGGAACACTGCTGGGCAGAGGAGCACCAGCCGGCACACACCCCAGCACCCTGCTGGCAGCTCCCACTCCCTTCAGCAGACTGGCATATCTCAGCCTTGAAAGGGATGTTTTGGGCAGTGGGCACAGGTGGAAGAAAGGCAATCTCTGTATGGTGACTGTCAGCCAAGCCACCTGGACAGAAGAGTGAAGTGACTGGCTGTCAGGGGAATGCACGTGTGGGAGAGAGCTGCCTTGGCCAGCAAAGCCCTGACACAGTGGCCAATTGCTAAAGTGAGCTTTTCCTGGCTTCCAGGGAATCTGTATCAGCTTGTCCAGTTACCCAGCCAACAGCAACTCTGATGATACCTGCTGAAGACAGAGTTTCCCTTGGTGACGCAAATAATCATCCTGATTTGAAAGCCTTGACACTTGTCCCTGTAATACAAAATGAAGGCATACCTTCCAGAGCAATACAAGCTAGATCCTCTCCAGTTATTTCCTAAAAATGCCTAGCACAGCTCTCTAGGAAATCCCAAAGGGCCTGGGAACATGTTTAACTCCAGAGTATTATGTGAGAGTGCTACAGAAGGAATGAGAAAATTTTTAGGAGCAGGGACACTTTTACAAGCTTCTCAGCCACTTTACACCCTGATGTGGCAAGTCATGCAACTTCTGTACACAGAGGAGGAGAGGAAAATGGAGAAAAGGACTTCAAGGAATGAGTGGGAGGTCTATATTTTCATCAGTAAAATTAATGCAAATCTCTGATAGCTATATTTAAGTTTTTCAAACCACAAGAATTCAGTGTTTTTTTTAAAAAAAATCACAAGCTTCATTTTCATCAGTCATCTCTATGAGTCTTTACTTTCCAAACAACACTTCTCCACTAAAATAATGAAACCCATTTCTACTATTCCAAGACTGTCTCTCTTGGAAAATGTTATCCACAATAACCAATACTAGCGTATACCAATATCAGCTGAAGAGAGTTACCATCTTCATTTTAAGTTCACAGCCTTTTGATACCTTCACGTTCATTTTATTGCTGTTTTCTGCTCTTAGAAACTACAATTATCAAGTCTAATCATTCCTGGGTTTGCAGGAAATTTTGCTGGCTATCTCAGCTTCAGTGTCCTTGTTCAGCAAGAAGTCTTTTTGAGCATGAGTATCAACCACTGAAAGTCTGACTCAAGGATGACAGCAGAATCATTTACACAGAAGCCCTTGCCCATCCCAACCATTTGTTTCTATGCTCACAGCCTCTGTCTGAACAATTTCATAAACTTTCAAGTTTTTCTACTTGTAGAGACAGTATGTGATTTGCCAATACAGTAAGTCATGAGATTCCCTGTCTTCCCTTTCCAAGCAAGTATTAACGCATGAGGAAACTCCGCAGAATTCAGAAAAGTTTCCCAGGCACAGATCTACTCATCTCCCCAGCAAGTTTTGAAATCATTATCAGTTAACACAGGGAACATTAGTACACAGTCCTAGACCACAGGGAACAAAGGAGAGGTCTGTTCCTCAGACCAGGATTTCCATCCCTAGGTTACAGGTACTGGCTAAGGTCAGCGGCCGCTGGCAAAGTCATCCCCTGTTCCTGCACTGACAGCCAAGGTGCTCATCTGTGAAATGCAAAATGATTTGCAGCAGAGTTTTAAGGTAAATAACTGTGGGTAGCGGTTTGCCTCAGAAAAGCACATGATGGTTCAATAGCTCATTAATAACTGCCAAGACATCCATGAAGCAGAGACGGAGCAGTCAGCTGGAAACTGCAGTGCAATCAGGCAGCTGTCCAAAGATAAGCCAATCTTTTCAACGTTGTTTAGGGGTTCTGAAAGTGCTCAAGAAGCAGTCATCAGAGGAAGCATAATACTCATGGCCAGACTCCATTAGAAATTTTAACGGTTTTGTTTTTTTTCTTTTGACTCTTGATGTAAAACTAGGGGCTAACTCCATATCACAGAGCACAGGCTACTGGAACAGTCAGTTTTGGGACAAGTAGTAGAGGAGAAAACATAGAAGGTACAGAAAGAAAGAAGCAGTTCTAGGCAGTTGCTTGAAGTCATGTCTGAACACTGCTGAAAAATATTTTAAAATAAAGTATTCAAAGGGTTGTTACCTGCTCCATATTGTATCCATGCTTCTCTTTAGCAATGGCAATATATTCATCCACTGAAAAACAAAGAGAAGGTGTAAGTGCATTTCAGATAATGATCTCATCTCATCCTCTCTTCCCCTTCCAAGTCTAAACCCCAGACCTGCAGCTCTGACTTCAGCCCTCCACAGAGAACTCTCATGAACAGCTACTGTTTCCAACAATTCAGGAACAGAAGGAAACATAAGAAAAACAAGCCACCAGACAAAGTAGGTATTTTCCTTAACAAGCCTAAATGGTCCACGATATCCAGTCCAGATCCAGTACTTCTGAAACACAGCCTGTAGTATTTCAGAACTTGTTCATCAAAACTGTAGACATTACTGTGTCAGCTGCTTTTTGGGGTGTGTGTTCATTTTGTGGTGGGTTTTTTATCAGTTTGTTGGTGGTGATTTTTTTAATAGCTCCAAAGTAGTTGTTTTCTTAAGGAAAAACATTCCCAGACACAATCCATACCTTCCAGTACTGGCAGAATCCTAGAGTTACATGACCACTGCAGACATCTTGGTAAATTTTTCAATTCTTAGGTCTCAGCAGTTTTTATCTTGGACCAAGCCCCACGCTCTTGTATTATTATGCCCCATTAGCTTTTAATCTCATTTTACAATGAGAATGTGCCCTGAGAAGTTATATTTTGTATAGATGAGACTAAGACCAAATGTCTTTCACCCAAAGTGACTGAGCCCACATTATGTCCAACAGCACTCATTTGAGAGGAATGGATCGAAGTCAGTAGCAGTGGTGTTCTGAGGTCTGTGCCCTTGTGCCTGATCGTTATTAACCACACTGTAATAATAATAACACCCTTGAAAACCAAAAATTAATCTAAAAGGTGAGACTCCTGCTTCACCTAGTGGAGAGGAAGATGCTAGAAGCACTGGTTGTCTGTACAATCCCCAATAACATGCCAGTACCCTGACCCAAAACTGATACACACAGCCAAAGTTTCCATCCTTCTACAAAATTTGGACTTCAGAATGAGTCACACAGCAATAAACTCAAAAATCATTCCCCCTTCTTTTTCTACACATACCCAGGGAGGGATAAAAGCATATTCCAGCGCTGAGCACAAGACGCATGGAGAGCAGGTGCAGCAAGGAAATGGTTCTGTGCACTCTGCAGCTAAGGAAGCCACATTTCCCACAGCCTGGACATCATGATTAACTTCAGCTCTCAAATGTGCTTCTCACATATTTTCTACCTTTATAAACACTCTTATGGTATAGCATGGCATTCTTTAAAGCTTTTCCTTCAAGCTGGGACAGCCCTCAATTATTCCTTCACCTTTTTAAACTAAGCTATAAGCTCAAAAGCTACTGGGAAAACAGAAAGTATAAATCTGAAAACACACAGCAGGAGAGCACCAGCCTCTTATTTTCAACTTGTCATTAATAAGAAGAATTTAGATCAAGGTACTTAAAGCAGACATCCCATCATTAGATTAGCCAATATGATGTGATAGTCATCACAGATCTTCATCTGGATAGGAAAAGTACAAAAATTTTCTGTTCATTTTCACAAGAAGGTGTTGGAAAAGCGGGCCTTGTTAAGCACCCTGCAAAAGTCCATGACAATATTAATACAGCCATACACTGTGGCAGGAGAAGAGCATGCTGTAAACACAGGCACAGTTCCACATTAGCAAGGACATTCCATGAGGTTCTTGTCCTTCCAAGCTCCCACCTGCACACAATGGCAACTCCCAACAGGCTGACAAACCTGTTCAATGCTCCAGATCCATTCAATAAAAGTTTTATTAGCCTGCTGGAAAAAGGTCTAGCCACAACCTTTTCATTTGCACTGCTACAACACAAATACATCTGTCTCTCTAAATCAACAAGTTATTTCTAAGAACAGTGTTGAACTGGGAAGAAAACCATCCCTCCTTGCAAAAAACATTTTCCTGCACAAAGAGAAGGTGTAAAATAGTTGCAAAGGCAGTGGAAGTGCTTGGGACAATGATCAACTTCCTAGGCTGAATTTGCTGCACTGCCTAATAGAACATCCTGAGGGTTACCAGGGCCTACTATGAACCTTGAAAATCAGCTTTGCCACAGGGAAAAAAACCAACCTGCAAAACCACATCCCAAGCAGAGAACATGATCCAGAAGACACACACAGGGTAAACAGGGACAGAGAAGGGAACTGCCTCATACACACACCATCCCTTCCCTCCACATGCCCAATGGGGCAGGAAACATCAGGAGGATGGGGGCAGAACAGCAACTTCAGGTGCTTCCAGAGTTATAAAACCACAAGAACAAAGAGTGCCAGGAAACCTTACATGCTGCATTTCCCTGTAGTTCAGCTAAATGCTCTCTGCTTCCTTAAAGAACAGGTATTACACATGCAGTGTTATATATTTTGTCTAAGGAGGACGTGAAGGAAGGAGGAGGGAAAGGATCTGAATTCTCTCAAGTCCAAGGCTGAATTATGCTCCTGAATGCTAAGTACTACTGCATTAACTACTTTGCTTTCACCGTGGAAAGATTTACAGCTCCTCATTTGACTTCAGCAGCTTATCCTTTAATATATACAGACAAGAGATGAGGTTGTTCTCCTTTCCAGCGTATTATCTTTCTTATGCCTGATGTTGTTAAGTAATGAAAACATACCTGCTCCCCCAAAAAAATTTTCTGTCCTAACTAAGCAAGAATATTAGCAAGGTCCCTACTTATCAGTAGGATTTCTCTTCAAACTAGCCAATACACCACTGAGCCAAACAGTAGATTATGAGTGACTAGACACCGTGAAAGTAAGCTTTCAGGAAAAGATGCTTTTACTGTCACGGTATGTTCTGTAACGCCTCAGTATTGTATCTCTCTGTTACTGTGGAGGAAGAAAAAAGAATAAGAAAAAGCCAATAAGGCAGTAAACTGACCATGAGCACACAGCAATACTACTCCCAAACATTAAAAGAGCGTTTGTGGGTGAAGGACGGACAAGGAGTACACCACTGTACTCTCCTTTTGGCTTGTTTCCTGCCTGCTTACTGTCAATCTGGCCCTTCCTGCTTGTTATTTCTTGGCTAACGGTGAGCTCACTCACTTTGATGCTTGCACCATCCAAGAGGAATGACAGACCCTTGAGCAATCCTTCCGATTGCTCTTTCTTTACCTTCCCCCTCCATATGAAGTAAGCAAGAAGAGCATGGCACCAGCTGAGTCACAGGATCCCTTTAGTCTCCCATACCAGTAGAGCCTGGAATTGCCACAAGCTCAATGCTTTACATGCCACACCAGATAAAGAAGTATTCTCTTCCATCTCTGCCTTCCCTCCGCACCTCTAGCAGGCACAGGGCAGTGGGCACGTGAAATTCTGCTCACTGCATTCAGTGACATTCAGTCACGTTCGGTACGTAACCCAGCAATCTGTTTGGATGTCACAGTTCAGAGCCAGAGGAGCCCGGGGCAGAGCCCTGCTTACACCAGAAGAGACGGCTTGCCAGCACAGCTCTGAGCTGCTTTCCAGAAGAGAACAAGCAAGAGCAGCAGAGCAATCTCAGCCCATTTCCCCCAGCATAAAATAAACCACGAAGCACTCTTCCTACCACCGTAACTTTTCCCCAAACAGGGTAGATAAGAGTATCCTCACCTCCCATCCAACTCCTTTCCCTATGCCAGAAAGATATTTCAACACAGACCAGACCAAAAATACAATGATACTTAAATAGAGACAGTTGTGTGACACAGGAGATGCATTGCTCCTGTGAAGGCTCTTGTTGCTACTAGAAACCAGATGGGGGGAAGGACAGAGAAGAGAATCATAAACTGTATTTCTTCACCTTCTTGGCTACATTTCTTCTCTTACATGCATTTTAGCTGTGTTGGGGTGAGCAGGATCACTCCACACCCAAAATGGAGTGAGCACTGGCCCAAAGAGCCCCTTCCTACAGCCAGTCATGCTCAGGAAGGCAGGAGTAGCACAAGAGGAAGGGATGCAAAGGGAACAGAGCCTCACATAACACACCGTCACCAGCAAAGAGGGGCACAGAGTGCTCAGATGCTAAAACACGTCTGCTGAATAAGAGATGACTGAAGGACCCTGGGTGTAGCACTAAGACAGCCAAAGAGACAAGGGAAATGGAAGGGAGTGGCAGAGGAAGCACAGAATGATGCTTCTACCCCCCTGCCCTCTAGAGAGAGGAGTTTGACCAAAATGGTGCCCTTAAGCCCCTGAATTATGTGTTCTCCTTCCCAGCCAGCTTTCTCATAAAGACTTGCCTTTTGCTAACCACCTCCCTGCAAAACTTCCTCAGCAGAGGTAAAGGAAAGCGGACCCTCTTGGCTGACACAGGAAGGAGGAACAAGAGCAAACAACTGCATTGCTGATTTTCAGTCCCACATCCTTGAACAGTGAATTGAGACGTAAAACATGAGCATTTATTTCAGGAGGGCGGGAGAACTCTGCAAAGAGAAATGCCTGAAAATAATGACTCCCCTCATCACCATTTGATCACATTACGATCTCTCTGAGTGGGTCCTTCTGGAGAATTTCTCCCCCCCAACCAAACTGCTTCTCAATGAACCTGCAAGAATCACACTGTGTTCAGCAGACTCAGTGACCCCAAGGCAGGTTTGCAGCATGAGTGAGTGTGCTAAAGCCTATAGAAAGCAACAGGAATGCAGAGGTAGAGCTGTTGCTGCAACCTCAGTTCACCCCTATTACTAGGGTACTGCAGGAGCTCTGAACACTTTGCATATTACGTGATGCAATCCCCTGACAGAACAGGGTGAAATGAGGACAAAAGCAACATCCTTTGCAGCCTCAGTAATGTGCTTCACGGGGTTTGATCAATGCTGGAACCTGCAAGGAATTCTGGATGTTGCTATACATCTTTCCCTCCCCTTCATCTCCCTTGAGAATAGGAAAAAAAAAAAAGAAAAGGGAAAAAAAAAGAGTCAAGACTCAAAATAAATTAATACTATATAAAGAAAATAAAGACATGTAGACACACACACGTGAAACGTTTCCAAATTCCAAAACACAATTACGATGGTACGCAAACAAGCGAGCACAGTTTTCGCCTCGCCTATAAAAACGAGCAGCTGCATTGGCGTCCCGCTCCCTGGCGGCTCCGGTGGAGCGCTCCTGCCACCTCGTGGTCCCAGCTCGGGAGAGAGGAGGCTGCCAAAAGCACACGAGCTGCTCAACTGTCTCGCTAAAGTTAGCTGCAACTGGAAACAGGGCAGGCAGGCAAAGATCCCGAACAAAATCACTTAGAAGAAACCAAACTCCACTGATCTTAGAGGTCGTTCTAACCTTAATTATTCTATGTTTCTATTCAAAAGGTTCTTATGCCTTGGAAAAGCTATTGTCTCTTCTTCGTAAGATGTGATGTAACAGGCACGACAAGAGCGGGAGACAGAGCACAGGCGTGCTTTGTGTCCTGTGCTGACTCACCTGGGCCGGCACACAGCCTCCTTTAACAGTTTCTAGGAACAGAGAGTGCTAGTTACACAGACACAAAGGCTACTTAAAAATCACTTAATGAAACTGAAGCTACAAGAGGATTTAGACTTCAACTCCACTACATCTGCAGCAGGTGAGGATAAAGTCTGGATGCAATTGCAACGCAAAGGAAAACTCACCCCTTACCTGGAGAATAGGACCAAGAGAAAATATGCTGCAGCAGGGCACGGTAACTTGAGTCATGGGACTCCACAGCATCTATCAACCTCCCACCCACTCACCTCCCTGTTGCTCAGATTTTACTTGTGTATCATCTCTTGTCCATGTACCATGGACCAGAGGGTACCACTGCATTAAAGGTCTCCTATGGCAGCAAGACCAGACTAAGCACCCCTATCCTCCATCACCCTCTTTCCACTTCTGAGCACAAGCATCTGCCTGGAATCCCAGGGAAGCAGACTGGCAAACTGTTCCACCCAAAAACTCTTTCCCAGTACATCAGTTTCCTCACACAAGCACACAGTTAAAGGCATACAAGCAATGAGTGGTGGCTGAAATTATGGAGATGCTCTGACGTAGGAGGGGCAGTCCAGGACCTTCTTGTCACCAGCCCTACCCACTCAAGCTGCCCCCTTGTCCTGTACCAGCTCTGGAGCCACTCAAGGCACTGACCACCATCAAAGCAGAGAGCTATTCAGAGAAGTTTTATATAGCTGTGTACCATATAAAAATCCCTTTGGTTGGGAGGTTATACAAGCCTGAGAAGAGATGAGCCCTCCTAGTTTCAGTAAGGAATGAGACTGGCTCTAGCCAAAAGTGCGACTCATTCCTTGTCCCAGCACAGCACAGTGGCAGGGATGAGCAGACGGGTAGGAACAGGTTTAGGTGAACTTGCACTGGTGGAAAAAGCTGTTCACAGAACCACACCTGGAGCACAGAAACTGCAGCCTGAGAGAGAGTAAATCAAGGAATAAAATGGAGTGCCCCACTGCTGGGAGATTTATCCCTTTAAAAACCATAATACCTACCGAGAGTTTCCTTTGTTACACAAAGGCAATCTGGTCCCAAGCAGTGCACACTAATAAACTAAAAAGAAACACTGTATTCCCTACCTCCTTTTTTATTATTTTTAATACTGCTCTTTGCATGGCCTGCATCTAAGGACAAGTTCAAAGCTGAAACCTCAGTGATGGTTAAAGACGCCACTCATCTGCCTTTAGATTTTGCTACACCAGCAAGAAGACTGTACTACAGACACTGGTGTACTGACAATTAGCATAATTTTTGTGGCTTGCCAAAACTATATTAAACTCTTGACCAGGAAAGGCCTTTAGTTAAGTACACATGTAACTTTAAAGCCTTTACCAACATTATGTTCCTTTCTGAAGTTGCACCCTCTGCTGACACCATCACACCATGAAAAGTCTCCACACGCTGTGCATATACACAGGGCAATCTGTTAATGAGGACTGCCATAAGGAAAGCCAGACAGCTGATGCTCTCTGCTGCTGCTGCTCTCCTTCAGAAAGGCCATGTGGATGCCCATGGTAAGGACATCCATGGAGGATCCTCTGGGAAGAAAGACTGCTTCTTATACATCCATCACATTCAACCTTCAGTCAGAAATTTGCTCTGCCATAGCAAATTAGTTAGCAACAGCATAGTTTGCCATAGCAAACTGAACACCACTTTGCTGGAGGGATGGCACAGGTTTAAATATCTACAGGGCCCTGGGCACCACAAACCCAGATGTTGCCAGATGTATGACAGAAAAGGACGAGAGAGAACTGACAGGGCAGTAACAAAGAGGAAATATTGTCTTTGGTACCTAGTACAGAACAGGAAGAGCCAAACGGGATAACCATGGGACCTAAACTGTGCCCATATGGAATCTGAGCATGGCTATCATTTAGCTCTGCAAGCCTGATCTTAAATCAGACACAGACACTGGACTGTATTAAATGTAATTATCAGAGCAATTGATATTGGGTTTAAAGTGCATGTGAGAACAGAAACGCAGCACACATTAGCTTCTGGCAGGGAGAAAACACTCATTCCCACGTATGACCTCCCAAGACAGAAAGAGAAGTTACAGACAGGATAAATGCACACAGCAAACACTAAACAACAAAGAGTTTATGGCAGAATAGCTCTTTGCATTATTCAGTACAGTGCCCTCAATTCAGTCTGAGAAGCCCTAATGCCAGATTTATTCTGCTGTCAAACTATGGCTTGAGTTCACTCTACTGGGAGGTTACAGCCTTGGATTATACACTTCAACTACAGGTAGCAGCACACCCAAGCAACTCAAGTAGCAACATTATCAGTACAGTTGTGTCAAGAGGTAGATTATTAAAAAAAAACAAAACATCATATTGTTCAGTGCAGGGGATTCTAACTTGGGTTAGAAGAAATCTCCTCTGCACAGATTTTTGAATAGAAATTACCATGCTCATTCCTTGAGAATGCCTGATCCAATGAATGCTTTACAAAAGTCGTATTTGCTAATTAAAAAACAAACAAACAAAAAACCCTAACAACAGCACACCAATTTGACACACACTAATGACAGAATCAGTACGGGAGACCACAGAGTCAGGTTACAAGCAATCCAACACAAGGCTTCAGTACCCTGCCTAGGAACATTCTCAGCTCTTCATCCACATCATGCTTTATACATCGAAATTCTTGGTCTGCAAAACAGTCAGCGAGAATACCATAAAGCTTCCTTGAGTAACCTGCTGCCAACAAGCTTCAGAAGCCACCAAGAAATATCTAGACTGAAAACACTCTAAAGAGGGTGAAACCTTCCACAAGGTCCATTTTCCAACCTCAAAGAGATTTTGAAAGCTCCTAAAACTCAGAACTATTATATTCTGTTGTGGTAGGAATGCAGACTAATGAGAGCCCTGTATCAGAGCCAGCTTCCTAAACAGCATGTGTAACTCCACTTGCCCACAACACAGGGTCTTTGTGCAGCATGAGGGCACACGCACAAGGGGTATGCGGGAGCAGAATCGCCATCAGGTTAAATTACAGCTCATTATTATTGTTACTGATAATAAGGCCTGTGACAAGAAAGGAGAAGCCACGCTGACTCCCTTTATATTGGACACAAAAGCAAGAGCAATGATCAATTTGTTCCCTGGCTACCTCCTTTAGGGATGTCACTTGGGCAGAAAGGAAGCATCGGGCAAGCCAGCAGTCAGCAAGAGGAAGGAGACAAGTCTGAGTCACACCACTGCTGCCCTCAGCAGATGTGGATCACCCCAGCACAGACAGGTCAGCCTTTGGGAGACACTAACACTCAGTGCATCCATTCTTGCACTCATCTACTTCCTATAGGCTTAGAAGCAGAAGAGGTGCAAAGATGTGCCTGACCTCTCCAAGAAGTCCATGCAGAAAGACAGCAAAGTTCCACAGCCAGATCTTGGATAACATCATCCTTACAGTACACTCTAAACCAAAGTAGTAGTGTTATATTGACAGATATTAAGGTATTAAAATATCTGTCAAATTAAGCTAACTTAGAAAAAAAAAATCAAGTTACAGATTCATACAGCACATGCTGAAACTTAGATTACATGCAGGCTCTCAGCCCTCAAGGCTGACCCTAAGACACTCTGTGCAAAAGCCTGTGATAAACCAATGTTACTAAATAGACCCTGGAATATCAGTAGCGGGTTATCATGGCTTTTGGCCAGGAGTTAGAAACCCAGTGCTTACTGAGAAGTTATTAAGTATATATATTACCGCTAATCCTTGCAGTGCTAGAAAATTCACTACAACCCTACCACAATTTGAACCTGCACAAGAAGCACATGAACAGGGAAGTAACTTAACGTAGAGTGCAAAAGTAAGAGTACAGGAAAATTAAGTAGTAGGAGTGGTTCCTAATTAGAGCAAATAAGGCCACAGCAAACATATAATGATGAGAGAAGCTCTGGCACACGTCCTGGAGAAAGCCAAGCTGCTTTGCCTCCTGCACTAGCAGGTCTGTAAAGGTCACACTTGGCAGCATATGAACTCATCATAGCAAGCTATTACAACTGTGACCCCCTCAAGCATTCCTCCATGGAGACATCTCCCACAAGAGCTCCTCCCTGCCTGTGCACAGCTTCCATCACATACATGTAAACATGTACTTGCTGACTAACTTCACTCTAAGGAAAAAAACTTTAAAAAAAAGAACATGGAAAGTTACCCCCAGTTCCCTGACCCTTCCTATTTTTTGCTCACAGCTACCATAAGAGATCAGAAAACACAACATAGTCCTCTGAAACGCCCCAAGTCTACCATTTCCAGCAAGACTGGAGCACACACAGCTCGTCCCAGGGCTGGGTCAAGCAGCGTGAAGCAGCTGCAGCCTCCCAGTTCTCGTCATACTGGTCCTACAACTCGTGCAGCGCCGATCAGGCTGGCTCAGGCTGCTCCCAAACGTATTTCAGATCAAGGCTCACTGCCAGGGTAACTCTTAACACGGCTATCATCACTCCATTACATCCACGTCATCCTGTCTCTAAACTTCTCTTAGGGAAAAAGCTTCTTCCGAGCGCCAGCACCGGTTCAATCCCACAGTAGTGGCAGCATTTTCAAAGTGGGTCACCCTGACGTGTTTGGAGAAGGCCTGGATCACACTGCAGTAAAAAGGAGGAACAAACAGGTGGCAGGAGAGAACAAGGCACATGAAGAAACTGGTGACTACCTCCCCCTTCCCAGCACAGCAGCAAAAATTCCTCCAGGATAACACAGCTACCTTAGATAAGACATCCTTTTCCTGGATACTCTCCAACACATTCTCTTCTTCAGGCTTTTTTGTTTGTTTGTGGGCTTTGGAAAAAAAAAAACCAAACGAAACAACAAAACAAAACACAACAACACAATTCGGTGTACCTTTGTTACAATCCATCCAAATACACTCCCTAGTTCTCTCAAACTAAATTGCTTTCCTGACTCTACTACTGTGAAAGGGTTAAAAATTCATCTTGATTTAAATATGCATTCAGGATCCAGAAATATCAACCTGCAGCAATAATGATGAAAGAACTGCTCTGAGATTTCCACACAGCACTGCAACAGCAACTAGCACAGCAGATGACAAACAAAGGGGAAACTGCATCTAAGTTTGAGGCAACTCAGCCATTTCAGGGATACACCCATAGCATTTGAATGCCAGTTATCTTCTTTTTGCTACTCATAATATTGCTACTATAAGCATCAAAAGTTGCCTTAGTTAAAACGAAAAATTGCATTCCTTCACCTTCGTCTTTTAAGCATTTTCTGCAGCGACTGCAGCTGCTGGGAAAAGTGGCCACGACTATTATTTCTACAGCTAAATTCAAGCAGAATCTTAAATTAAACACTAATTCTTTCATTTCTGAATTCATGGAGATGCATTCTTCAGCTACTGCATTTACATCCAAGCTTCTCAGCTGCCAGGTTCGCTGCACATTATGAAATTTGGATTAGGGATAAACATAAACCCAATTCTGCTTTTACATTAATCCTTTTTGCTGTCACTGGGACAGACAACAAACTGATATTTCTAGGTAAGAAGCATACACAAACAGCACAAACCTAAGTTTGGATTTTTTTTGCTATCCTTACTTGAGCAACAAAAGGTCAGCATGTACTTTCAGGAGACAATCACAACTCCTGAAGTCTACCCCTTAGAGACCTAGCAGCTCTTTTTTCAGCACTCAGACTTTTACTACTACCAAAAAAAAAAAAAAAAGGAAACCAACACCTCAACAAGTAAAACCTTGGACACAAACAAGCAGAAAAATCCCAAACAGGAGAAGCACAATACATATGCATCTTCCTTCACAACCTCCCACAGCACTTGGCCAACCACAAAAAAAAACCCAAGTATAAGGTCAGCTAAGAGTTCAACAATACTTTTTTCTCTCTGGCAGCAAAGCCTAAGCAGCTCCTACTCTCCCATCCCTGGCCAAGGTGGCTGCATTTTTACTAAGCATCAACACAACATTTTGTGGAGCCACAAACCAGGTCATGAGAGAGGATGGAGGGGAGAGTGGATTCAAAAAAATCCAACAATTTCAACTGTTTCAAGGGCCCTGTTTAGGGCATGATGGAGAGGAGGGGGCTAAAAAACAGCTTTTGTGATACATACGATACTATATCCTCTGCCTCACCGCTGCTGCCTGAGGAAGGCTGCCTGCGTTCTGGTGAGGACATGGCTCTCAAATATCTCTGAAGCAATATTCCCTCCCATTTTAAATGCATTCTGTAAATAGGAGCTTTCTTTTCTAAAAGAGATTTTAAGATCAGCACTTTCCCCAGTCTACACTCTCCCATTTGTGGTTTTCTCCTCATATTTATTTATTTCTAGGGCACTCTACACCCCATGGAAAATGAGAGCTAATGATGATAGTGATGGAGTCATATGTTCACAGAATTCACAGGACAAAATAAGTAAGCCAAGGGGAAAAGGCTATGTCCAAACAGAAGCACTTCTTAAAACAGCTACGGCTCAAATACACACTGAAAACAGAGACCAGCCACACAAATCATGATCAGACACATGCAGTAAATCTTAGAAGACATTTTCATGTTCTTTATTATGACAGTCATATTAAATTAGAGAATAGATAAAACAGATTTCCAAGCTTGCTCAACATTCTTTTTAGAAGAAAAACTAAAGAGTAATCCAGAGTCCATTTTATGCAAAGATTAACCCTTGAACTAAAGCTGGAGACAGGCCACTCAAACCTGCAACCTGCCCTCAGAAATTTTGGCATTCACCATCACAATAGAGAAGAGTTACCAAAACTCACTTGTACCCTAAGAAGACTGCTGACACACTAAGGACCAGGGCACACTTAAAAATGTAGTTGGGACATGGCTTTTCAAATCCTGAATGCCAACTCATAACTTAGGGTAGAGCACCACATGCTCCCAGTTACCCAGCCTGTGGCACAGTTAACTAAACCCTGCCCAAACACCACAGGGTTAATATCTTTAGTAACCATAGCAACCAGCACTTCTTCCTCCATCAGAGCCTCAGCTGGCACATTACTGCCTTCCCAGCATCAGGTTTTGCAGCACATTTAGGGACTGCTCCCTTTCCCCCCAGCCACAGGGTGTGGCCAGGCTCATTAGGAGGATGCTGGAGCACTCAGCTGTTTCACCTAATTCTGGCATTTCTCTGTCCCCATGTCCCCTGGGTCTTTCTATTTCCCCTCCACAGAGGGAAGGAGGATGTCTGAATTCCCCCCATGTGCACCAAGGCAGGCATAATGTAAAGCAGGGAGCCAGCTGCAGCCTCAAGAGAGGAGATGCCACAGGATAACACAGGAAGGGACTGGTAAATGTTGAAGTTGGCAATGTCAATCAGCCATCAGGTCAAACAGAAGCAGCACTGCAAGACCAGACGACCCAGTTGCCATCCATGATCCCGTGTCCCACAGGTATCAGGAACAGTGTTTGCTTGCTCAGTGACACCCCATAAACTGTAAATCTACTGGAGATATCCACCAAGCTATCAGTGAGAAAAAACCTCTCATCTAGCAGCACACATATTCTGTCAAGAAGAGAGACAAAAAATTACTTTCAAAGCAGAGCTTATCACTAGCAAAACAATACATCTTTCCTCCTCGTAGTTCACCTCTGAACTGCAGATGCATAAAAGCAATAATCACATCCTACCCTCTCGCCTGGTGTCCATGCCTCGCTCCTGGGCAGCTGCTGCATGCCAACACTTGCTCATTTCTAAACCAACCCAAAGTCATTTTTTTGGTTCCACTCACTGGCGCACTTGGCACAGAGAGAGACACTGCTGTTTTATTAATAGCTTCATGCTGGCCCAGCTCGATCCTGTGCAGGGTTTCCACAGCATCGTTACAATGCATTTTTCACTATTTCCCCTCCTCCTTCACCACGTGCCACTCCAAGAGAGCAGATGCCTGTCTTCCACCTAGCTGTTCCTGCTCCTCAATGTCACCTTGCTCAAGGCATCATTCTTCCTCCTGTGTCCCTCCCCACCCTCTGTGACAGAGCCCCAGCACAGCCAGAACAGCTGCCCTCCATGGCACCAAGTCCACAGAGCCTCTCGGCAGTCTCACTTCGAGAGCAAGCTCTTTGTGAGAGGTGTGACCCAACCACAGCACAGGGTATTTGGAGCAGTGCTAGAAGGGGAGCACAGTTATTTTAAGTCCAAATGTTCAGTTACTGCATAGTGACATTTCTTTCTTCCAGAAGAGACAGGACAAACGTCTAGTTTTGGGCGAACTTTGTGACTACTATGGTAACACTGCTATGCAAGCGACCCCTCAAAGGCAGAAGTCTGGCAGTAGATATGGACCACGCTGGCAGCATTCAACTTTGGTATTAATATGGGCAAGGCAGTAAGTAGTTTGTATCCAGGATTAATGGTTAACAAGGCAGAGGATTAAAAAAATCAGCAATGTGCCACACATACTTTTGCTTTCATCTTATCTATTACATCCATCACTTCATGACATGCAGGTAAAAAGTTTCTCCAGTGTCATTAAAACATTTCTTCAGCACACAGGGCGCATGGGACCCAAACAAGCTTTTAACTAATAGTGTAAGCCTGGAGCATCAGGTACACAGACATCCACCAGGTCTTGGCTGACACACTGGTCTTTCTGGGATTCATTTCAGCAGCTTACAGGAGACCCTCCCACAACCTCCAACAGTTTGGCCAGCCCTCTGCCAAACCCATCAGATGCACGGCTCTGAGCATTGTGTTTGCACCACTTGGTGGTTTTTAGCACAGATTCCCCTTTAACAAGGGCGGGCTGCACAAGTTCCACTGATTACACAGAACTCTCCTGCTCACGAGAGCTACAGTTCACTGCGAGGAAGAGCTAACATGTGCTGCTTCCATCTTCATGCTGGACAGGAACACAGAAGAGTTCTGTGACTTACGGGCACAGGATGGACTAAAGGCTTTGGAGCACAAATGGAAGTAATCACAGGTACCAACGTGCTGCTGATTGGGAGGATTTTTCACCCACACTTCAGCCTGAAGAGCAGTATTGAAGTCGATGTGCTAGCTGGGACTCTCAGATGTACAGCCCAAGGGGCTACACCAGCCTCCTGGAGACCACAACCAAGGATAATACATCACAAAAACCCATAGTTTAAAAAGGCATCAAGAAATACGAGAAGCCATCACTTCCCTGGATAACTTCCAGTAGTCAATCTCCAAAAAAAACCTCCACACACTCGGACATTTCATTTCAGTCTGTGTGGGTTTATTTTGCAGCCATCTATTTGTATTACGTGTGTCTTTTATTATGTCAAAATTTCTCTTTGAGAGAATAATTGACAATAGTCCCCTTTCAGTCTCTTTTCAGTAAGCTAAACAGATGGAGTTTGCTTCAGCTTCTGTTTCCAAATTGTTTCAGCAGCTCCTGTCTCTATCCTTTTCTCAATTTTTAAAGCTTTACAGCCAAGGTTCATTCTCCTGAATGCTGCTGGGTGGAGAGGCAGCAAACTGTTCCAGTGACTACCTCACTCTTCACACCCACATCATCTTCTGGGTCAGGCAGGACACTGGGAAGCTTTGCTGTATTACCTGCCCACAGTTTCCCCAAGATTGCTCTCTAAGCCATTTCTTTCCCAACATCAGGCTTGATGCAGAAAGCCAGAGATTTCAGTACTGAGACTCATAACCCTGCAGTTGGGTCATTAAGAGCCCATTGCACTGGCAGCAGTCCAAGTAAGGAAAAGACCCAAAGCACTCCACAAGACTGTCAGTAGCATTAATTTTATTTACCATCCTGTCAGTCTACGGCTCATCCACAATTCTCTATCAATTCCTGCATCACTGATGGAAATGCTGATCATCATCAGTCCTCTCACACATCCCCATGGACGTCATTTAATTAGGATTCACTATCAACGATGCCAAGACTTGTCAGTGAACTTGAGAGTTGCTGGAGAGACCCCTGATGTTCTTCCATCATAAACCATAAAGCAGACTAGGGAACTCTGCTTATGATACATTTAGTATGTGCTCTACAGCCATTGCAGAGCACTGGTGTTTTGGAGGAAGTTCCCATCTTTTGCAAGGAAGGGAATTTGCTCTCATGCAATCAGTTCCTAACAGCTCTCTTGAATACAATAGAGCAGTAAACTTATTTCTACCAATCAATGAATTTTTAGTTTCAAAAAACCAAAAGCTCCTACTTTCAGCAGCATTTGTTTTTCACAGCCCATTTTTAAGAAATGCCAGATAGAGACGGGAATACCTGATTCCTTTCAAAAGGATCAGCTCAGATTGACACAAAACAAAGCTATGACCAACCAGCCCCAACCCTGTTCTCTTATTCCCTGCACAGCTGCCCTCTTCCCATCTGCCACCCCAAGGTCCCCTCAGCCACCTCTCACAAGGCTCCTTTGGATTTTTACTACTACTAGATACCTAATTTCTTAACTCCATCCCTCTGTATCAAATAGAGACCTGGGAGGTATTTTTTGTGCCATGTATGGTGCAATAGCCTCATACCTCACTTCCTCGAACTCCAAATGAATTTTACGTTTTTTTCTGCTGTACCTATTTTGGAAGGTGAACTCACTGGTGAGTCTTATTCTCCTACTAAAATGTTCAATATTTTGAGAAATTCATTCTAGCCCTCCCTCCTCTTATATTCACATTTTTCCCAACTTTTTTACTGTACTAACAGACAACTGCCACCTAGTTTTTATTTATCAATGTCATACTACTTTTTTAATTACCTCTGATGTTCATGACATCTTCTTAGCAGATATTATATCCTCTCTATGCTCTATGAGTATATTTTTTGCCAATTACCACAGAATACTCAGGTAAGTATTCTTTTACCCACATATCTTCCCTCCTTTTCCTCCTCCATTCTGTCTTCCCTCTTCAAGAAACCAGATTTCCTATCAGGCAGGAGTTAAAGGTCCCAAA
>VYZR01034006.1:62453-75024 GCA_013400675.1 Oxylabes madagascariensis
TTTTTTTTTTTAAGGAGGACAGCTGCTAACTATACCACAGCACTCCTGAATGCACGGCCAGAAAGCAGCAATCAGAACAAAGCCAAAGCCTGCAGTACACGTGTCACACTGAACTGATGAGGCTCACCTGCCCTCCCAAGCACACTTCTCCCTGCTCCACACCCCAGGGAGCATCCCCCACCTCCCCACACTGCAGCTCAGCTGCCAGAGCAGCTCCAAAACTCCATCAGAACTGGATCCATTCCACCCCACTGGTCAGTATCAACAAAAGCAAGCACCACACAAGGGGCCTCACAGGCCCCATGCACCCTATGGCTAGCACCCTACAACCCACAGCTGCCACGTGGACCCATATCCTGCCAGTAATCTTGGGAATCCCACCACGCTCACAACCCTGCCAAAAAAAAAAAAAAATACTAATGAAGCACCTCCACAGAGCCACACAGTGGCTTTAAACTATTTTAAAGTTTGTTAAAAATAGGTAAATGTATGCACACAATCAGATCTGAAAACCAAGCTACAATAATAAGTGAACTACTGCTGGTTTCTGTTCTCCCCGAACACTGACACAACAAGACAACACTTCTTTCCTTCCTTCCTTTTTTGCCTTCCATGCTGTTTCTCTTACAGTTTCATTCACGAGACCAAAAAGTTACACAGAATGCCTACATACACGCAAGTTAAGATCCACACATAGAATGTAATATACAGAAAAGGAACAACAACAACACAGCAGTTTCCTCAAGTGCTAGGTTTTGTGCTGCTGACAAACATCTAGACACTGCTAAATCTATTTGAAGTCAAACAACCTACTGATGAGGAAGCAAAGATAAGGCAAACACATCCTCTCTTTCCATCACAGATCTTGATTCTGCTGCCTCCCCTGATCTTCGACAATCAGCAACTCCTACATGCACAGCTCCACATCCATACAGCCTCCCATTTCTTTACTAAGCCAGCCCCCAGCTCTTCCCACCCACTGAACGGGGTCCTCTGTTGTGTTCCCTTAAGAACAAGAGCAGCTGCTTGGGCCAGTCCTGCCCATTATTCACAGGCAGCACTTAGGAATAACAAGACCAGGACCAGCAGAGAGACTTCCTGAGCCTGGTGCTGTATCTGCATCACTGGATTTAATGGCCCTTCATGAGAGGAGGGAATAAAAAAAAAAAATCCATCAAATAGACTAATTCTTTTTGAACCCATTTGTAATTTTGGCATCTACAACATCCTGTGGCAGAGTGCTTCAATTTAATTATATGTTTCTTGTCTGAAGGAGAACAAAGAAAGCCCATGTACACACTCCCTTCTCTACTCTGAGCTGCTACCCAGTCATTTCATTTGGTGGCCCCATTTCCTGCCTTACGAGAAGCAGAGAATAACTGCACCCTGTTCACCTCCTCTGTGTCTCTTGTTTTACAGATCTTCTACTACACTATTCCCAGACATCAACTTTCCAAGCTAGACAGTCCAGGTTTTTCCGCTTCTCCCTCGTATGGAGATGGGAAACAAGAATAATTCCTGTGCTTTAGTTATCTTACAGCCCTAAGCAGCATGTACACATGGGGGAGGGATGGGAATGGGGCACAACCAGAACCGTACGCAGTGTTCAAAGAGAGGGTACAACACAGGATTTAGAAAACATGCCATAATGAGGTGTTGTTTTGTTCTCAGATGCTTTCATAACAGCTTTTAACAATACACTTGCCTTTCCATTATTACCATTGAGTTGATGAAAAAAACACTACCAAGATCTTTATCTGGAAAGGCAATACCAAATTTAAATACCACTGCTGTACAGTTAAGGGCAGTTTAGTTTAAAGACCACTACTGCACATGTACAGTAAAGGGCTGTTCCACCCTACCCTCCCCCTCAATTTTAGTTACCACATAACAAGTGTCACCTGTCACAAGACCGAACACGTTGCCCATTCCCTCCATTCACCAGATGCCCACACTCCCTCCCCCTGCTGCCCCGTCTTCCCATTCATATACTGCTTTCTGACAAAAGGAGAATCCAGCTGTTAGTAGTAAAAATAAGGTGAGAAACAGAAATAACATGATACATAACTTGAAATGGGGAATACACAAGTGTTGCTTTATTTGGAGAGTGACAACTGTAGAGTGACTCCTCTCCAATCCCCAGATGCAGGACACCCTTTGCTTCCCAAGGTTTCTTCCCCCAGGAAAAGTGACAGCAGGAGCAAGAAGCCAACAGAAGGGTTTCTCAGACCTTGCATCTCCCCCTCTCCCTCTCCTGTTAAACAGCAATGCTGCGTAGACCACTCATTCAAGTAGCCCCCACTCCTCAGCTCAAGCCACCCTTTTCCATTCCCCGGCAACCCAAACAGGCAGCATTTTACTCATCTTTCCCACACATTAAGGACCAGCTGGCCTGTTTCTATTGCCCAATGCAAGAAGAAACTAAAAAAGTCAGTCTCAAGTGTTCTCTAAGCAGAAATTACTTTTTGATATTTCTAGCAATACCTCTTCCCTTCCCACCCATCAAAAGTTCATGACAGTCCTTCTTTTGAGATAGCTTAAACTGATTAGTGGAAGTAACAAGTGCCTAGAAAGCACCAGTGACATAAAATGTAGATTCCTGGTGAAGAGAGTGACTGGTTTATTTTTTCCACTTCAAAAAACCTTGCCAGGATGACAGTCAGGAACAGATCTGACTAACTAGAACCCAGTCTCCAAAGAGTATGGGATGTAGGCATCTCTCATCCTCACCCCACATCTCAGGAGACTAGAATAAATTTTAAAAAAACTAATGACCAACTATGCTCAATGGCTTACAAAATAAGATTGCTGGGCAAACTTGTTACTGCTTGGCAACACAGCACTGTGAAGGACAAGCAGACAGGACACACTCACATCTGCATCCAGACAAGAGTCCACCCAAAAGGACAACTGAGAGAGAAATTCCATGTTACTCTGCTCTTACAGTACCAAATAAATTTACACAGTTAAATGAATCAATCAAGCACAGTCAGCTCTCAAAGACAGTAAAGACTTGTCATATTATTATTCTTTAAAACCTGGGTCAAACACCAACACTTTTCAAGGCCACAAGCAGAAAAGTCCATCACGCTACAGTGGCAAACACATCTTCCAAACTCAGCTGAGCGCTTTAAATAGGAAGGCACCACCATGGCACCTCCCTGATGGAGGTAGTGCCCTCCAACAGCAGCAGAATCAGGTCCTGCCAGCGTGCCCAGGAGAGGCCTCACCTCTGTGCTGAAGTCACCTGAACTCACCCATTTCTACCCAAAGCTGGTTTTATAGATGTGGCCTGGCTGGCAGAGCCATAAAGATCACAGCCTTCAAAAAGGGGACACAGCCTCCTCTCCCAACAGGCACCTCCTGAAACAGATCCCCGTCCTCAGGCCAACGCGAGCGTACAAGAAGCTTATATATCAAATCCCACCCAGCACTGAGTCATGCACGATGTGGTGTGCAACTGCAATCAACAGGCTGCGAGCATGCCCAGTTTAACCCACACAAATCCGACTTCTAAACGTCTGTGACAGTTGCATATCCTCCTCTCACCCCCATCCATGACACTCTTCCAGGTCCTTATCCTCACAGCACCCCTACCAGCAGATGAGAGCTTTTATCAGCACACACACACACGCAAGCACTGACTGCCAGGCTCGCAGAGGCTGAGTGAGGTTTCCCCGACCCCATGTAAGAGTCCTAACTACGGATCATCCTCCCTCACCACCCCACTCTCAGAAATGCTGAAATCAAGTAGAGACCCACAAATAACACATTTGTGATATTTCAAATCAGATCTTGAAAACTCAAGTCTGCTTCCAGCTCTCCTTGGAGATGACTGGTGCATTCATTAGCCCACAAGCTCCCCAAGGTACAGACAGTCCCTCTCCTTCTGTCTGCATGGGGCCCACCTCCACAGGGTGCTGTAAGGATAATATTCATACCCAAAAACACAAAGTCAGATTTAACATGCCCTTGAAATGCAGACGGCTCCTGGATTACAATTTTCCAACAGATTTCACAAGTTAGTTTGTTTTTTCCCCATTTCTGCCAAACTCAGAGGCGCAGTAAGGACTATATTTAAAATGTAGCTAACAATCATGGCATTCTGATTTTAACAGGATAACTTTTACCAAAATACTATCCAAAACAAGTGATCTGGTTTCTCTCCTTCTCCCACCTTCAAAGAATCTCAGAACTAGTTTGTCCTGCATCTACATTAATAATCAGAGCAAGAACACCATATGATAACAGGAGAGGCTAAGCAATTCATCACTGCTGCACACCAAGCACTGCCTTGCGCTCACTCTGCAGATTCCCACTTCACCCTGAACCTAACTGATCCTAAAAGGTGCCAAGTAACACTGAACCAAACCAGGAGACACAGGCTCTCAGCATTAAATAGCAGCAAGTACACTTACAGCCCAGAGGAACAAAACAGGGGCAGAGCTCTGCAAAGACGTTGGATTTTCCTGAGCTGCCTCTGCTTTAGGATTACAAACGCTCCTTCTGCAGTGCCAGCATTTGCATACCACAGCATATTTACAAAGAAATCAATCGGGACACAAGCCCGGAGGTGAATACGGAGAAGAGGCCCACAGCACTCGGGGCAGCCTGCAGAAAAGCTCGTGGCTTTCTGCTCAGACGCTTCAGGGAAAAGCAAACCGGCACGATCCCCTTCCCCACCCCGTTTAACAAAGAGGACAGAAGTTTGCAGGCGCAGGGCCCTACAGGCTCTCAAACGCAACCATCACGTGGTGAGCATCGGGAGCAGAGCTCACACAAAGAAGCAGCAGGAGACAGGGGAGAGGGCTGGGAAAGCCTCGGCAGCCAGGAGACGGGGGAAGGGGAGAGCCAGCCTTCCTCCCCGGCCATCGCCAGGAGGAAGCGAGCACAAAGGGGACAGCGAGGCTAAGCAGATAAGGACAAGCCCGCCGAACGCCAGGCCGGCAGTGCCGATAAACTGAGGAGCCAGGACGCTGCTGGAAGGAGCAGAGTGTGGTTTGGTGGAGAGCTGAGGGAGGAACCCGGCTTGGCACTGGCCCGGGAGGGAAAGGAGGCAGAGGAAGGGTTTGCACAGCACTTACCTGCGCCAGAGCACGTCCCTCGTAGGGCGCACGCTGCGGCACGGCCCTCCACACACACAGCTACAAAATTAACTGAATTTCACTGTCTTCGGGCCATTAGTCTTTCCAATCCGAGCAGTGAGATCCTGCTCAGCACGTTAATGCCTCTTTATTGAGGCTGAAAATTCTTGTTTTTTGGGGGCGGGGAGTATCTTTTAGGCAGAATTTATGTTCAGGGCAAAATATCCCCTCTCTCCTTTTCTTCCAAAAACCATCATCATCGTGAAAGCAACCAGATCGTTCCTGCATGTATTCAGAGCCCAGAGGTCTTGTCTTCCCTTTCCACAAATTAGAGAATGGAAAAAACAACAACAAAAAGTAGTGGCCATCCCCTAGCAGCTGTTTGATAGGAATACAGATGTGCCTCCCTGAACATCCGTTATGCTGCCCCACACTGCTCTCAACAAATTCCAAGTGTGGCTGCCCAGTTCATTTGCTTCACTCAGTGACTGCTGGATAACTCCACAAAAGCAACCAGAGACTCTCCACATGGCACCATATTGAGCTCCAGACACCTAGAGAGGCATTAAGCAATCGTCCCTGTCCTCCTACCTCCAATGCTACCACCCTGCCCACTCTGGAGCAGACTCCATATTAACACCTTCTGAGCATTAGTGACCCAAAGCAGCTCCTTGCTCCGCCACCAGTTTGCTTCAAATCCCAACCTCAGCTCCCCCCAGCTTGTACAGAAGTGCCTAATGGGGCTTGTACACATGAATGCAGAAGTTTAAAAAAAAAAGCGCAGCAACAAGAACAAGGCAGCAAGGGAAACAAAACACGCAGGGACATAAAGAGGACAGAGAGCCTCAGGGGAGGGACAGTATTTAGAGTTACTAGAGACTGAGAAGCTAAACCATGCTAAGGCTGCTGGGCCTTCAAGGGGGGGGAAAGAGTCTGTGCAGAGCATCTTTGAGAACACAACAGCCATACAGGTGCACATGCAGGCTGGAGCACAGAAAAGCTGAGACATACTGGCACCAGAGGAGAAAGCAGACTGTCAAAACTACAAGACAAGACAGGCCGGTGAATACATATCATTTACCTGTAGTGAGGGGCTCTGCCAAGCATTTTGAGACACTTGTATCTTCCTCAGCAGAAAAACTGTGTCCTTTTCACTTCTGTCCTGGCCTGCATTTTCTCTGTAACTTTCCCAGCACTACTTATTGCTTTTACTGAAAGATGACCATTTCCCCTGACATCTGGATTTTCACAGGCTGCTATTTCAATAAAATACTTTAAAGAACAGACTACAAGACGGGTATCATGAAATAGGTTGTAGCAACCTCTATTCTTAGTGCAACTGAGCTCTGATCTGTGACCGGGAGCTGCGGGTACTGCTGCAACCCAGTGCATTTGAAAGTCTTCAGTCTTCTGCTCTGTGCCACCACCCAAACACAAACTGCTACAAGTCCAGTTTTATCTATGTTGAAAGGCAAGAACAAGTGTCAAAGTAATTCAGGGTACATTGGTTCCACATATTTTTCTACTCTTCTTCTACCTCTGAAAATCCTTCAGTCTCATCTGCCTCCTTGCACACACACAACCCCTCGGGGCAAGAGCTTTGCACACATTAAACCAATACTTGTTAGCATGGCCAGGGACCCTGCTGAGACCCTCAGCCCCCTTAAGACATGCTCCAACTGGTCTGAGGTTCTAAAAAAGCTATTTGTAGTCAGATATCCATGATGCTGGCAGTGATTCTTGGTATAATTATTAATACCTAGCCTGAACATACAACAGCAAAGGAGGAGGAGTCCACAGCCTGTAAAAGATGCCAAGTTTCACTTAAAAGTACTCAAGAGTAAACTAGCTTCACCAAACAAAACAACTAAGCTCTTTTCCTATGCCAGGTTTCTGCAGCATGCATTTACTGAGCAGAGCAACAAGAACATCTTACTCTACTTGTTCCTAAGATCACACCCAAGTGATGCCCACAGAAGGCGCTGGTTGGCTGTACTGGGCCCAAATGCGAGACTCCAAATACGCTCTTGTTAACACTTCCTACACCTCCACTCCTGCATGAGGGCATCCAGCTGCAACACTGATGACATGACATGCTCACCCACACCTCCACAGGCAGCTCTCCACTATCCTGCAACAGCTGTGGGAGCTTCCTGCAGGAGAAAACACAACAGGTGCTGCTGTGCAAGACACAGAAGCAGCAAGGAAGTGGGATTCCTTGAAGCCCAAGACATATACAGTCTTCCCCATTATTCAGCAGAAACATGGTCTAAGTTTTGTCAGCAACTGAATGCTAGATCTTTGCACCAGGTATTTTTCTGGTATATTCAGCATAAGACTCAGCGTTTCTGCTCCAGCAAGGCCTGAACACCAGCAATGCATGCAAGGTCGTCGGCACAAGGCAGGGAGACAGAAAAACCCTTGACATGTCCCAAAAAATTCTGGGTATTATTTTCCTCCAGGTCGTGATTATCACAGGTACCAGCACAGGTATCCAGGCTGGTAAGGCACATGCTTGATCAATTCACACAGCCACCAGAAGAACACTCCCAACAACAACAGTCTTAGACCTGTAACCACCTTCTTCAGCACAGTACCTCGGACTGCCAAACTGCTGACAGCTGGGCCTTGCTTGTTTCCCTGCCCCCACAGAGAAAGACAGAAGAAAGCTGCTTACAACACTCCATAAAAAACCACTTTCTCATAGTGGTGTTCCAGGTCCACTGCCAGCTGTTCCAGACTTGCAGAACAGGACAATCCCATTGCATCTGATGCTGTGCTGAACCAGAGGCATCAACTTACATGCAGGATAGTTTAGATGTCTGTTGCTGCTGAGTTTGGTCTAAATCTTCAGACACAGTCCCCTCCAAAAGCCTCTGTTTCTCCTTCTTCCCCCCTCACCTCACTCCCCCACCCCTAGACACAACAGTTTGACTATATGTATGAACAGGTTCATCAAAAGACGTGATCAGTCCAAGAACAGTTCGACAAGTCCCAGAACCCTGGCATGTCCCCTGACAACCTCAGCAGCTCCTTATGCAACTACCCAGTCAGTATGCAGAAGAGTCACATGAGACTAGCACAGATCCTGGGAGAGCAGGTTTTAAGTTATTCCTGCACAAGAACAAGGAGTGATAATTAAGGAATGTCTAGTAAGATTCCCGGACTCTATCGGTTTGAGAGTCCTTCCTCCCTCGACTGGAGCAGTACACCAAGAAAACTACACTCCCTTTTACACAGTTCATTTAAATATCAGTGCTATCTCCACTAGAGAACTCTGCAGCAATTTCTAGGAAAGATGACACCAGGGCACCAGTTTCCACATCCCTGGCTTCCAGCCCTTGGACAGTTCTTTCTGTGCAGAGTCGGTAAGGCTGAGAACTTGTTTCCGTCTGACACTGATTCATGATGCAGCCTCCCCTCCCTTGCAGCCTAACCAAGAGCAGAGCTCTGCTGAAGTCCCAGTGTCTGCAGGAACAGAGGAACTACACATTTTTTTCACCAAGCCCCACTTTGTTAGGTTGATGCTACTGAAAAGTTAAAGCTTTCACAGCAAGCTTCTGTGATTTCACATTGCTTCACAATCCCTGAGACTGAAAAACTGAACCTAAAACTGAACGTCACACGGCAGCAGGCACAGGGAGTGCCCTACAGCTCACTCTGTGTAAGGCAAGGGCACCATGCCTTTGCTCTGCTGCTTGCCCCCCTGCAAGGAAACATTTCCCCTGCAGAAGCAGGGGAGAGACAAAAGGCACAGGAAACACACCAGGCATGGCATGTAGAAACAAAATGCAAGCATTTGTCTCCTACAGCCATCTCCCGAGAGTGCACACGTGTTGGGTGGTCAGTTGTTGCTCCCTGGTCAAGTTTATGATCAGTCACGTCCACCTCTACCTTGGATGCNCAACTCTCCCTGTGATGCTGGCACTTTCCTGAACAGACGACTCAGTTCAATTGTATCAGCCAAGGACGTGCTACCAATACCACTAGGAAAGCAGATTTTTGTGCTTTCAGAAGCAATTCCTCTGCTGTTCCTACAGAACCATCAGTTTTGGCCACTAAAAACCCTGCCACAAGGGGAAGACATATCTTTTTTTATTGAAATAGAAGCAGCAATTATCCTCCCTGGTTTTGCCATTTAGTTATCCCTAACAATCTTCCAGGCTTCTTGGCTCTCATGCATAAGATTCTTGAAACTATCACACATTCCTACCACTTCTGCTGTTGTTAAAAAACATTGTGAGATTCCCTTGTTCCTCCCATTTCTTCTGTTTGGGTGATTTCAGTATCATTCTCAGCACTGCCACTAAAAGTAGCACTTGTGAACTGAAAGGGGAACTTCCCTAGCCACCTAAATTCTGGTAGAACAACGTACACACAGAGTATGGAAGGAATGGTTTGTACATGTGCTGTCTCGTCATAATGCAAAGACAATCAGTCTTGTTCCTCTCATGCATCTTCCAGAGGTCTAATATTTCTGGAAGTTTGGGAACATGGGGAGTGAAAACTACTTTTTTCTTTCCACCTTTCCCAGAAGTTTTCAAAGAAGTCAGCTGTAGGAACTTGGAACTTCACTGTCTCGTTTAGGAATGAGAAACATGTCATGCTTATTTGAGTTAGCTCATAAATTTCCACCAGGTATGCTTTCAAATAAAGCTCTTTAATACAGGGTGCATTTGTCACTGTTCAAAGGTGAGACTAGAACAACACAGCACACTGCAGTAATAAATGCATTTGTTGCCAGTTGGTGAATCTCTAAAATGAGACAAAGGAGGGACGAAAAGTGTCAGAAATAGGAAGTATCAATATTGTTAACTCAAACAGAAGGTTAAGTATCCTGGGGGCTCTGAAATGGTACATAAATAAAGACCTAGTGTCATAATGCAAACGTAAAGAAACAAGTACAACATCCCACTCTGCATGGAAGCGTCCTTCATTGTGACATGAAAACATCAAGGACAAACAGTAAATCTGATCCCAGGTTATCACTAATTAAGTGATTAATTACGTACCAATTTTCTTTTTTTAAATGAAATACACATTCAAATTCATTAGTGACAGAAAACATTCTGAGTAACTTAATTGCAGCAGTCATTTCCATCTAAAGCTTTTCACTTTTAATCCTAACTATATCTCAAGAGTATCTTTTCTGATTTTTCCACAATGGACACAGTGAGAGGAAAGTGGACTCTGAGAGCTTGTAAATTACTCTTTTTCCCTGTCAAGTCCTCACATCAAGTACATAACATCAATGACTTTTCCATTGAGATTAAGAGTTGTTTCATGTACTGAATCTTGCCTAGAGAACTATCCAGCCTTCATGAAACACAATGCCATCATCCATGAATCAGTCCTAGGTATCATTTACTTCCAGCTATGAGGATATGTGTTAGTCTGACCTTCTGACTTAGAGCACAGAGTTCGCAAGACACCCATAAAATCATTTTATTCATTTATTAAAACAAACAATGAACCCGAGGGTTTTATTTTCTTCTTATAGACCTAGAAGATCTGATCCTTGGAATGGGACTCCCTGCATTTCATTACTGATTCATGAAGACCTACCCTGCTAAGTTGCTTTGTGGCCAGAAGCCCCATGTTTTCTCCTCTGAAGCAGCACTACCACAAAAGCTTAGATCACCCGCTAGAATGCTTATGCAGTGCAGTTCTGAAGAAAAAGCTGTATAAAAATGGATTTATTTCTGACTACCATAGAAAGTGACTGAGTGTGGAACTAGGATGCTATTGGAAAACCATGTTTTGTTCTCCAGAGCAGAAGTAAGTCATTTTACCTCAGTGCCTCAATTTGCTCCTACCTTCAACATGGGTGATACTCAGCACTTTGCACACATACATGCTGAGGGCTAGAAAGCCCATGATTAGGACAGCATTCCACACTCCAGGGCAAAAAGAATTGCTGCACATCCACAAGCCAGGCAAAGGCTGCTCTTGGGGGAATTTCTCACGATGCAGTTCAAAGTGAGAAGACCACAGAAAGTCAATTCCAGTTACCTCCTGGTGGCCATAGCATCCATCACATCCAAAGAATGAATCACTCACTGTTAACAGCTCACCAACACAGGCAGATCACTGTGCCTGCTGAAGAACAACTTCCACAGTAGACTCAACCACAAAAATGTCTTTTCTGAGGTGAAAGGAAAAAAACAAACAAACAAAAAGGTGGAGTCCTGCAGAGAGAGCTACCACGCTTTGTGGTCACACCCCCAATTAGGTCTAATTTTTCCAGTACAGACACCACCAGCAGTTGCATATCTGGTTCCAGTGCTAATGAGAGCAGACGCCAGTGTCACGCCAGTTAACTGGGCAGGTCTCTTGGTAGCTTTGTCCCTTTTGCTTCAGACAAAGGCCTTTCCAGGGACCCAGATATCATAAAATGGCTCCTGACCAGAGGGAGCAAAGCAAAACCAGAAACTATTCACTCCAGCCAGACAAAAGAAAGGTGTCCTTGGGCTCACAGCCTCAGAATGGAGTCTAGTAGGAAATGAGAAGCCTTGACTACCTAGGAAAGTCTGCAGCTTCCCAAATATTAAGTTTTCACAAAACTCCCTTCTAAATAGAAGACCCCATAGAAAAGGAAAAGGAAGGAAAGAAGGCAAAAGCAAGCTATTCAAAAGTGACTGGACTTCCTCTGTAAGGGTTATAAAGCCTTAACTACAACAGATTAAATTCACAGCCTAGTTCAGCTGACACAGGAAAAGCTTTCTAGCATAGACAAAGAGTTAGAACCATGTGCAGATCTGTAGCCAGAGGTGTGCTACACAGCTCAAGCTTTACTTAAACTACTAAAAGAATATAGCAGGACAATGATACCCATATACCTGAGTTACCAACAGGAGTTCATGAAGTTCTTTTTTAAACCCAGGAATCTCACTGCAGAGTGCAATTAACTTACCTGTAGCTGCTAAGCTGGGACACTTATGACATAACTCAAATCTCTGTACACATACAGGAGATGAGAGCAAGTTAAACTGAGCAGTTACTGGTCAAAAAGGAGTCGCATCACATTATGCCCACTTTTGCACTTCAGGGAGGTTGCTCCATGGTTATACCCATATGATTGTATCAATTCAGCAGCAGAACTTCACCAGGAAGCCAAAACCGTCTGTGTCCTTCGCGTGTGCTCCTCAGAGGCTGCTGAACTAAACCTTCCTTCTCCACAGTCAGGTTAAAACAGCAGACAGCAACCTTCAGGCTAAATCCAAGGATGCTCTGACATTCTGCAGTATCTTTACATATGGTATCTTTGGAGGGAATATTGCCAAAATACAACAGAAGGACAAGGCAGGACCAATCCCACTCTCCCTCAAATCCCATATTTCTCCATAATGAAACTTGATAAATTATTACATGCCAAGAGAAAGTCTAGCCCTCGCTCAGGATGACTGATGCCAACCAAAACGAATTTTAACTCTGTCTGGTAAAGTGTTGGGTGGAAAAAAAAAAAATCAGACTAAACAACCCAGTTA